>JABUQX010109890.1:0-11799 GCA_015478945.1 Trachelipus rathkii | reverse complement strand
CTTTAAAGTATATTACAAAAGGATGTATAGTGACGTGATCATTAGACCAGTGGAAACTCTGGGTTTCATCATGCACAACTATGGAATAGTTTTCTTTAAGGGAGAAAGGGAATGGAGGGCAGAAAATGCGCAGGTTACTTATATGAAGGACAAGCAGGAGGAGATCTGTGTGGCGTCCTTTACTAAGAAATAAAACAATGTTTCCATAATTCCCAAACCCTGAAAATAAAATTACAATATTTGGTATAAAGTTTATGAAATTCTAAATCCTCACCTAAAGTTTCCTATATCCAACTGTGACAGAGACAGACCACATTGAAACAGTGTCCAAGATTCCGGATAGATGTCATAAGATCTTCGCTGACGGAGATTCTTTAAAGGAGACTACATGGTTGTTTGATATTCCATCGGAGAATCGTTGCATATTAGCATTGAAATGATTATCAATGATTTTACAAATATACACTGTGAGTACAACCCTGTAGAGGGTTAGTATCAAAAAGGGGGATAAATAAAAGAAGATAGGATATATGTTTAATACAAAAAGGAAATTGAGAAACAAGGTGGTTAATTATAAGAGATCGCTTGACCTTTGATGAATAAAGCTGCAATGAATATGATTGAGGTCAAAATTTGACCTTCCAAGGCGATGAATGTGAAGGAGGTTGAAATTTGACCTTCCAAGAAATATGGCGAGAAATTGACTTAAAGACTGGTTCAGAATTGAAATAAATTTCACAAAGATTAACATACAAAAACAATGTTAAATAAGTGTATTTATGTGGGTGTGATTAAATGCAAAATTAAAAAAACTGTACATTGAAATCTGTTATCGACCTGGAGGTTTGAGATTCAGAAATAGAATCCCGGCACAGAAAGATGATTTCAAAGCAAAATTCTTCCCACAAATAAGAAGCATAAATCCCAACACAGAAAGCCTGAAAGAGAAAGTCTGATTGAGCTTCTTTCTACTTTCAGTGAAATGTTTTAATGGAAATAAGAAATGAAAGAATTTACACATAACTATTCAATGTGTCATTGTCAAATTTGGGCTTGGTTTGAGTCTTCACTGTGTGAGATATTTCGGCTATGTTTGTTGAATCAAATCTAGGACATTAAAAAAGGTGTAGTCATACAGAATTTAGTTGTAAGCATGCACACAAATTACTTATGATTAACTATTATCAAGTAATAAAGTAACAGAAATGAATAAAATAATAGTAGCTTACGTTGCAGGGTTGCACTGATAAGTCAAATGATTTAATCAGTGATTAAATCAATTGATTTTTATTAAATAAAATCATGATTTTTTTGATATTTTTTATTTTTTTTAGGCAATTTTTTTTTTTTTTTCTAAATTAATAATTATTACTAGTTATCACCTGATTGGTGATAAGTATATTTCATCTATATAATAAGCAAATTCATCAATGTAGTTTCAAATCATTTTCAATAAAGATAATTAAAATTAGATTACTCAGATATTATACAGTAGCTATATATTTAATTTAAATAACTTAATTAATTAAACTAAATAATAATTATACTACTAAACTTATTATTAATTAGGTAATAATTAGCATTATTTACTAATTTTATCAACAATAAATTAATAAAAGGCAATTTGTGCCTAAAAAAAAACAAGAATCAAAAAATCAAAAAAAAATCATTGATTTTTTAGGGGCAAATTTTTTTTTCTAAATAATAATTATTCCTATTATTATCCTTACTTAGGGCATAAGTATATATTCATCTATATAATAAGCAAATTATCAATGTAGTTTCAAATCATTCAATAAAGAAAAAATAAAATTAGTTTACTCAGATATGTAAATATATATAGTATAATATATTATATTATATATATAATATATATATATATATAATTATATATATATTAATACTATATATACTATATATATATAATTATATATAAAATATATATTAATTAATATTATATAATAATATATACTATAGTATAAAAATATAATATATATATATATATATATATATATACCGTATATATATATATATATATAATTATATATATATATATATATATAATATAACTACTATATATATATATATATATATATAACATATATATATATATTATATTAATATTAATAAATAATATATATATATAATATATATATAATATATACGTGTACTATATATATATATATATATATAATATATATATTATATATAGTATACATATATATTATATACATATATAATTACATATACTATATATATTACAAAACCATAGCCATAAACTAATTAACTAAATAATAATTATACTTACTAAACATTATTAATTAGTTTTAATAAATAGATATTTACTAATTTTATCATAATAATAAATAGGCAAAATAATGATGAAACGAGATAAAAAATCAAAGACTCAAAAAAATCAAAAAAAATCATTAATTTTAATTTTTGATTTTTATTCAAATTTTTATTCTTAATTAATAATTATTCCTAGTATCACCCGATCAATGATAAGTATATTTCACTACTATAATAGCCAAAAAGTCATCAATGTAGTTTCAAAATTATTTTCAATAAAGAAATAAATAAAATTAGATTACTCATGCGATATTTATACAATATATATAGTAATATACTATAATATATATATATAATATATTAGTAAGATATATATATAATATATAGTTATATATATATATATATATATATATATATATATATACATATTATAATATATATATACTATATAGTGATATATATATAACTATATATAAAATATATATACAGATTATATATATATATATAATATATACAATATATATATATATAAATATATAATAATATAATATATAGTATATTATATTAATATATAATATATCATATACTATATATATATATAATTTAAATAACTAATTAAAACTAAATACATAAATTAGTTAAAAAAACTTGAGGGCGCTATTATTAATAATTAGGATTATTTACTAATTTATCAAAAATAATTTAATTATAAATGTAATTAGGCCTGAAAAAAAAAATTCAAAATAAAAAAAATTAAAAAAGTCATGATTTTTTATAAAAATAACAGCGCATATCATTATTCATTATTCAAAAACATAAAAAAAAAGTAAATTGAATAATAGGTGAGCAATATTCCTGATAGAAAGAAACTTCAGGCATTCTACTGTGAAGTTACACACTTTTGCAAAATCTCAAACACTAGCATGAAAATTTGATTAGGTTCTTATCATATAAAGTGGGCGCTGAATACATCAAACTTTTTAACCCATTTTATGGCTCTGGGTCACCCATGACCTTTTTATGGTGAGATCAATTTGGGTCAAACTGGTTGACCCCTAAACATTTTGATGAGTCATAAACTTTGACAGAATTGACCAAATGGCTGAATGATTTGTACCAAAGCTCAGCAGGAAGTTCTTCAAAATGATTGAAGTAATGGCATTCCGTGAACAATTTTAGTCATATGACCCTTTTTTTGAACTCTTTGACCTTTGACACTGGCAAAGTGCAACTTCGATCCACCCCAAAAATTTTCTAAAGTTAGCTTTATTTATGCGTTTCATAAACCCAAAAAATGAAAAATCTGGGATCTCCAATTGCGTATTGAATCCCATGGGCACTTGGTATCAACCAGGTAATGTTGGATTTCCAGTCATGAGAGCCATTAGACATATAGACATTGTCGTAAATAGTGATTTTGAGCATGTTTAATTTATCTTGACACACATCATATTCGTAATTTCCAAACATGACCTATTCCCCTTCCTAGGCTGCCCTTCATTTTTCAGTCTTACATTCTAAAGATGTTATTTAATACAAAACTTAGGTCAAAAGAGTATAAATACCAAAAATGAAAAAAAAAATTATTAGACAAAACATTGAGCATTTAATTTCATGACAAAAATTTTAAAAATTTTACTTAAAACAAAAACACTTAACATTTAATACAGTATTTACTCATTGATGCAGAGCATCATCTTTGTTTGTTGCCTATCAACTCCTCTGGTTAAATCATGGTAGGTCTTCCTGTTCAGTTTTTGTCTACGACACCAATAAGTCAGAGGATTCTATAAAAAATAATCTTGAAGAGAAAATTTCACATCACTTGTCTCTCAAAAGCTTCAGAAATGCAAGCAAGCCACCAATGTTCATCGTAAATCACAGTGACATAGCCTGCAAGTTTTCCATTGAACACTGGACATTTTTTATTACGGATTCTAATCTAAAAGTATCACAGAGACTAAATGGGCGAACTTGGAGAGTCTCCTTTGATATTGGAATGAATGAAGTTTTTGTACCTGGAATAGTTTTGGCCGGAGGTCTGGTTTTCAAAAGTTCTTTCTCTTGTTCATATTCCTCTTGAGTTACATATCCAAACTTCATATTCCCAAGAGTTTCAACGAATACAAACAAATCTCTTAGTGATACAATTTGCTTGTCATAGGGTCTTCTCAAGCTCTCTTTAGTTGCCTCCCTTTTGATGGTGCCACCTTCGCCATCTGATGGGCCTTTCCCATGGCTAGTGGCAAAAAAATTCCACTCTTCTTCTGTGCCGTATTCCTAGCAAAGATTCTGGAAAGATTTACAGTTTTTATACTGTGCAGCACATTCATCCTAAAAGTAGTAAATTTTCTTTACTGTTTTGAATACTGATTTCAGATACTCTATCTGCATTCGCTGAAATAGATGCATTGACACGTTATCATGGATGTTACACTCTAAAATTATGGTGTATGAGTCATGACAGAGTTTTCCATCTTTCATGTAATAAAACACCCAAGGATGTATTGTCACCTGGGCGCAATTCCAGGGATACCCCTGGGCTGCATCTTGTATTACAAATGAAAAGTTCTCTGAAAAATTGCCAGTTACTACAAACTCACCATCTGCAATATTGTTTTTCACAGTTCCAAAGTACTGTGCTTGTGATTTTGCAACAAAATCATGTCGCACCAAAGTTTCAACACAATCACAAAATCTATCCATGAAATCATCAAGGGATAATTCCATGGGTTAGCAGCTTAGATCTATCAGTTGATGTCCATTGTTTGAATTCAATAAGAACAACATTCTCTTTACAAAATTCAAAGTTTTGCTTTTAGTTGATCCACAGGTGGAGAGTACTAGCACGATCTCATGTAGCATGCTGGATGGGCTGGATTACATATGACAGGTAACTACGTGATGGTAAGAGGGTAGATCAGTGATATCAGACATCTTGGATCCAACCATCATCAATTTTACATTTTGATGTATTGTACATACACTTATTGAGTGAGTTCCATTGCCTCCTGCAAGAACACACGCATGTGGCTGTAACATAGCAAACTTTGAAAATGATACTTTTGCCTCAGGGTACTTCACTTTGAAACTGCAATGAAAGTTCCTTCAAATTGTTGAGAATAAGTAATTTCTGTAATATATTCTTTTCCCCTTCAGTTTGCACTATTAAACGATCCTTTCCTGGTAAAACCCCACTTGTCATCACTGCGATAATATTCAAGGACTAAAGATTTTAATTCTTCAGAAAGCACTCTGCCCAGGTTAGGGTTAGGTGAAGCTAACATTTCTTTCTCCTTTAGTATATGGTGAGCTTGTATGGCCATTCTCAGAGCAATCAAACTCGTTCATGAGTTTTCTAATGTTCATACTGGTTGCAAATATGGTTAGAATTCTGATTTGTTCTGTATGGCTTGATTGCTGATACTTTTCCTTTAAAGCCTGGATGACTTCTGGCATACAGTTAACATTACATCTTTCTTGACATTATCAATTTGGTTTTAAATCTTTCCTTCAAGTAATTTTTTATGGTACAGTGTCTCCAAATTATTTTTTTCTTGAATTTTACCACAATTTTAACAAAGATCTATAGATACTGTACAACTGGTTTCATTATGATTTGTTTGACTTGGATTACCCTTTCTAAAACCATGCTGGAAGTCATACAATATTTTGTTATCTTCAAAATATTTCTCTGTATGACCTTTAAGTAACTTTTCCAAAACTTTTACAACCAGAGATGTTAAGCTAACTGGCCTATAATTTCCCAATCTTTCTTACTACTTTTCTTATAAATAGGCATAATATATGCTGTTTTCCAGTTATCTGGTCCCTCACCAAATGTTATAGATTGCTTAAAAATCAAATACAGTGCCTTTGCAATGCTGGTATTACCCTCCTTCAGAATTCTACCATATATACCATCAGGACCTACAGCTTTACTTGGGTCAATATGGTCCAGTAAAGATTTAATATCTTTTGACCTGA
This sequence comes from Trachelipus rathkii, assembly GCA_015478945.1. NCBI lineage: Eukaryota > Metazoa > Arthropoda > Malacostraca > Isopoda > Trachelipodidae > Trachelipus > Trachelipus rathkii. The sequence continues at coordinate 5,520 of JABUQX010109890.1, read as the reverse complement.
AATTCAAATTCTGTAAGTTTATTGCATGCATACTGGAACTACTAGTCTCCAAACTATTATCCAATCTTTCCTCAGTAAACATTGATGCAAAATAAGCATTAAAAATATTGACCAACTCCCTATCTGAATTCACTAAATTTTCATCAATTTTAATTTTACCAATTGTCCTATTCTTACTTTTAAATTTATAAAAGCTAATAAACTTCTTCAGGTCCTTAAATTACTATTTACTTGCTTAAATTAATTTCTGCCTCTCTCTTTGCCTTTCTTATCGACTGGTTAAGTTCATTCTATTTTTCTTATAATTTTTTAAATCCTCCATCCTTGAATATTTTAAAACATCTGCGCTTTTCATCGATTTTCTCTCTTCTCTCTATTCCACCAAACAGGTTTTCTCTTCACCACCCTAATAGGGTTTTCTTTAAAACATGGGCCTACTGACTGAATATTCACCAAAATTTGCTTAAAATGTTCTCACACGTAAAATTTTTTGGTCAAGTTTAATGATTATTATAACCTTACAATATATCGATAAAATAAGAATCACTCTGTTAACATGAAAAAGAGAATGAAAGGTTGGGAGATTTGTACCAATCAATATTGCTTATATTTTCTAAACCAAACCAAAACCAAAATTAATTCATTAAAAAAAATAAAATATACATATATAACAATAATTGAGCAAAGTTTGAAATAAATCGAATAATAGTTTTTTTTTCAAGGTCAAGGTCAAGGTCACCAAAAGGTCAAATTTTTTATTTGACCTCCGAGGTCAAAATCATCTAAATAAATGTTGTACAACTATTCAAGATCTATTAAATGGTCTTTACACGATGCTTCTAAGTGCCATAGAAGCCGAGATATTGTATTTTGACCTAGGACTACTCTCTCAAAATTGAACATTTTGACCAAAGTTTCAAAGGTCATTATTTCTGAACCGATGAGCTAGAGACCTGCAATAAACACCATTCATATTTTCTCAACAAGATCTGTTAGTGTGCCATTTTTCATAAAAATCGAAAGGGGTCACGGAAAAAATTGCCAAAAAATGGTTGAAGTGACCGTACACATAATTATATCCACACCCCTCTTCTAGACAAATCTTATAGACATATATATAATATATATATATATAATTATATATTAATTATATATATATATATATAATATATATATATATAATATATACTTTGTTGCACCCCACTCCCCTATTACAAGAAGCTAATGACCCTGAGATATTCCACCACCATGATATGTAGGGCCCAGAAATTTATTAAAGCTAGTGTTCTGCAGTTGTCTAATGTTCATTAAATCATGGTAATCTAATGATATGTTCTAGTACCAAGGTTTGATAGGGACGGATATCTTTGACAATGGGGGGAGGGAGTAATATGAATTTTAAATTTGTATTCCTGAATGGAGGGGTGATGCCCAAACTGGAGACATGACAGCATTACTCGTGTTTAATGGTCCAGTTTGCTCTGTATGGGATATTTCGGGTAGATGTGTCTGAAGTATCATGTAATTTGGGTATGCAGAAATCGTTGTTTGGGTCAATTGGGTATGACTTCTTACTATCTCTATTTTCCTTATCCTTTCATATTCTTACTCCACCAATTAGGTTTTCTTATTCTCTGGCCAAATTACAGACTGAAAAATATCCACTAAATTTTATCTAAGATTAACTTCCGATATTTGATTTCCGATATTTCCGATTTCCGATATTTGAAAACTTCAGATTATCAAGTTCCTTATCCCAATCAATTGATCCAAATGTGTTTCTGAATTTATTAAATTCTTTAAGGCATTGATGACTTTATTTTATATATTAGTCTAGTTGACATTTATTTATTGGCTAATTTAGCTAACAAATTAGTGGTAACCTAATTAGGATAGAGTTGGATTAATTATTTACATAATGAAAATTAAAATCTAATATTAGTCATTCAAAGCAAATGATAACATTAATTATTATAACCATTTCAGTCTTGATAGGACCATGTGACTTTTAACTGTCCTTATTTTCTTGTTTTTAAGTGCTATTGACCATACTCAGGATAGCCTAGTAATTTACATACTGACAATGGAATACACATTTTAAAAATATAAAAATAATTGTTTTAATATTTTGAAATGTATATTATGTAAAGGAATAACTCTCACAAACACTCTACAGCTGTCCTGCTAAATCTTTTAACATATTTTCTACACTTTCAAATTTGGAATATGTGACACTTTCGAGTTTTGGATATCTGTTTATGACACGTAGGAACAATCTAAAAATACAATTTTGTTACAGAAACTAAAAGGCTGCCTACTTTTTAAAGTCATAAATGTAATAACTTGAGAATCAAAATTTACACTTGTTATTTTTTGACGAAGCAATTATACAGGATAGTATTCTAAGCTAACCACCCGTTGCTAACGTCAGCGATAATCTTAATAACTTACATGTTTTACTTGAAGACGGGAAGTTTAAATTAAATATGTTATTAGGTGTAATAATGTCCACAGATAGTTATTCATTTTCATAAATGAAAACAATGTAAAATAATTAACATTGCAATAATTTACAACCTTAGGCGTTTTTCACAACAATCTGGCTACCCAAACATATCCAAAATTCCACCATAGATTTCATCTTCTACCTTTCAAAAGTAATGGTTTGAACCCTCGAGGCGACATGTTTTATTGATTATGAGGTCACTGTCAGCAAACTCGGTAGTTAGTTCGTAAACATTCCAAAATTCTGTTGCCAATTATAATGGAAGTATATATTGAAAAAACATAAAAATATTAAAAAAATAATAATAACATACAACAAAAAAAGACTATATCCTTGTTAGAAAGTTTAAACTTATTTCAGAGTATTATATTATTGCTATTGATACATATATAAATTAAAATTGAGATTTTGAATGCAAAGAAAGATTTACTATGGGATAAAAAAGAGTATTAAAAATGAACACAAAGAATAATTTTTTTGTGTGTGCGGAGTACACTCTGGCGAACACCAAAAATATAATGGAGAACACGCGCCAGCTTACTGGTTAACGGAATTTCTGAATTTCAAAAATCTTCAATTAACAAAAATTTAGAAATGTATTAATAACATTTTGTTAGCCCAGCCAAGTCCTAATGAGCCTAGTTCTATACTATAGCTTTAATTTCACCCACAGGATAGTAATAACGTCACACAACAATTTAGGTCCAATGGAAGTTCAGTTATTTCTAGACCTCAAATGCAGAGAATCACTTGAATTAGCTCAGTAAGTGTGAAGGCTTGTTATATTCTTGTAGAAACTAATTAATTCATTCAGACTGGAAACCTTATATATTCATGCAAAAATTATTATTAATAATACTGTTCCAATGATGATAACAGGCTCTAAGCTTTTAAATACTGTACAGGAACATATGTGTACCAAGATATGCTACTGGTTTTTGAACCGAGAGATATGAGAGATATGTCTAATTAAGAGAATTAAGAAAGGCGGAAAAAATTTCAGCTTTGATAGATTTAAAATTATTATTATTATAAATGATCATATAATTTTATTTCCTCAATATTTTAAAATTGGTTATTACTCAATAACCTCTATCTTTTGTTTACAAACTATACTTAAAGTTAATCTCTTTTTATTTTAACAAAACCGTGATAGGTTACGTAATTCCAATTCTGTTGAAGGAATGGAATAGTTGAAAAACAAAATAGTTTTATTTCTTAGCTAGATTTTACAGAACAAGCTGCAAACTCGTGCGTTCCTGATCCATAAAAATGGTCGATGACTTAATCGTTGGTGATTTCAAAAGACAATCTCTGTGAATAAAGAGTAAACAAGTCCAAAGCCTATTTTTACTTTTGCAATCCTCAAATTCATTTTAACTAATTTCAGTTTTGAAAAGCTTTGTTTAATTGAAGCTGTTGAAACAAGAAGTACAGTAAGTATTTTCAATAGTAGAGTGTGTTTATATTTGGGAACATATTTTTGGTGTATTCGTCTAATCCGGCGAGAGTACTTATGGGTTTTTCTTGAGATCCTTTCCACTTTTGTCTCTATAATTCCTATTCTTCCAGGAAGACATCATAACAAGAACCAATCAAGTCGTCTCTGTAGAATTCGAATGTGATTGAGCTTTGTCAAATGAAACGCAACTGTTGGCTGGAATAAGGTATTATTGGAGAGATGACACTGTGTTCTGGGGAGTTAAAAACCTTCATCTAGGAAAAAATTATATAATCTTAACATGGCATAAAAACTGTTAATCGATAGTACGTCTCCGGCGGGTCTGTAGAAAATGTATTGGGTATATGCCTCTGGAGACCAACTGTTCTTGGTACAGTTATTTCGATATTTATATGAGCTACCAGTTCCAGCGAAGATTAGAACATTTCGTAAAACTTAGAATCAGCATTTTCAATTAAATAATAAATAGGTTTTATTGTAATAGTTTTTATTTGTTCAATTGCACTACATAGATGGATCCTTTTAGTAAGAAGGTGTTTTTTTAAGATCGTAGATCAATCAATACAAATTTTGAAGTCACAACCAGGCCTAGAATAAATGATTTTCTATGCTATTTAAAATTTATAATGCCCTTTTTAAATGTTTGCTTGGCAATTGACTGACATGCTCCAGAGCTTCTACTATTGGTATAAGCATTTCTTTAATAAGCAGCACAGCTTTATGATTATCGAACCATCTTGTTTCACCGATCATTTTCATTTTCGCATTCTCATAATCTCGCTTCAATTCTTTAATTTTTTGCTCTAAAACAGAAGTTTGCTTTGCACTGGCTCGAAAAAATGTGCATGTATCTGATATTACACCCATCGCATTTTTTGCAGCCTGAACTTTAAATGTATCAGGGATACACAAATTTAAGCAATGGCTTACAAAGTGGCTGAACATTGTTTTAGGAAAAGATTTCTTTAAAATAGCTTGGATAACCTTGAATTTACCTCTCATGGACGTTGCTTCATCATAGCCCTGGCCTCTCAGATTGGAGCCCGAGCTCCATAAGCTTTTCCTGTTTTCTTGCCGTCTGTCGATTGGTTCTTTCGTTTTCACAGCAATGTCCAAAAGATTCCTTTCAGTGAGAACTGCATTCTTGTGGTAACCACTAGACTGATATGTCTTAAATGAATCTAATGCTTTTTATAAGTTCAAAAGGATTTCGATACGAAGAGCCCATTTTTTTACGAAGCAGAATCTCTTTCATCTCAAAAAAATACACAACTTTTACAATACAGTCCATTATTTGTCTAATTGGAGTAGGCGAGCCATTTATATTCATCCAGTCATTTTCTTTGAAAATGGCTCTTGAAACCTCTGAATCTTCATCAGGAAACTGGTAGTTTGGCAGAGGCGTTCAAAGGGAGCTTGACCTTCGCAATTTTTTAATATCATTAAGTTCAATGTTAGTAAAAATTGAAACATCGTTCAGTGAGGAATAAACTTGGTCTCTGCTATAGCTCGAACTAGGTCCATCAGTGTCCGCAGATTTCGAACATGCAGA
>JABUQX010109889.1:30000-52550 GCA_015478945.1 Trachelipus rathkii | reverse complement strand
ACGCAAACAACTTGTTGACACGTAAACAACTTGTTGACACGTAAACAACTTGTTGACACGTAAACAACTTGTTGACACGTAAACAACTTGTTTACACGTAAACAACTTGTTGACATGTAAACAACTTGTTGACACGTAAACAACCTTTTGACACGTAAACAACTTGTTGACACGTAAACAACTTTTTGACACGTAAACAACTTGTTGACACGTAAACAACTTGTTGACACGTAAACAACTTGTTGACAAGGTTAACAACTTTTTGACACGTAAACAACTTGTTGACACGTAAACAACTTGTTGACACGTAAACAATTTCTTGACACGTAAACAACTTGTTGACACGTAAACAACTTGTTGACACGTAAACAACTTGTTGACACGTAAACAACTTGTTGACACGTAAACAACTTGTTGACACGTAAACGACTTGTTGACACGTAAACAACTTGTTGACAAGTAAACAACTTGTTGACACGTAAACAACTTGTTGACACGTAAACAACTTGTTGACACGTAAACAACTTTTTGACACGTAAACAACTTGTTGACACGTAAACAACTTGTTGACACGTAAACAACTTGTTGACACGTAAACAATTTGTTGACACGTAAACAACTTGTTAACACGTAAACAACTTGTTGACACGTAAACAACTTGTTGACACGTAAACAACTTGTTGACACGCAAACAACTTGTTGACACGTAAACAACTAGTTGACACGTAAACAACTTGTTGACACGTAAACAACTTGTTGACACGTAAACAACTTGTTGACACGTAAACAACTTGTTGACACGTAAACAACTTGTTGACACGTAAACGACTTGTTGACACGTAAACAACTTGTTGACACGTAAACGACTTGTTGACACGTAAACAACTTGTTGACACGTAAACGACTTGTTGACACGTAAACAACTTGTTGACACGTAAACAATTTGTTGACACGTTAACAACTTGTTGACACGAAAACAACTTGTTAACAAGTAAACAACTTGTTGAGACGTAAACAACTTGTTGACAAATAAACAACTTGTTGACACGTAAACAACTTGTTGACAAGTAAACAACTTGTTGATACGTAAACAAATTGTTGACACGTAAACAACTTGTTGACACGTAAACAAGTTGTTTTCACGTAAACAAGTTGTTTTCACGTAAACAACTTGTTTACACGTAAACAACTTGTTGACACGTAAACAACTTGTTGACACGTAAACACTTGTTGAAACGTAAACAACTTGTTAACACGTAAACAACTTGTTGACACGTACACAACTTGTTGACACGTAAAAAACTTGTTGACACGTACACAACTTGTTGACAAGTAAACATCTAGCTGACACGTAAACAACTTGTTGACATGTAAACAACTTGTTGACAAGTAAACAAATTGTTAACAAGTAAACACAACTTGTTGACAGGTAAACAACTTGTTGACACGTAAACAACTTATTAACAAGTAAACAACTTGTTGACACGTAAACAACTTGTTAACACGTAAACAACTTGTTGACAAGTAAACAACCTGTTGACACGTAAACAACTTGTTGACACGTAAGCAACTTGTTGACACGTAAACAACTTGTTGACACGTAAACAACTTGTTGACACGTACACAACTTGCTGACACGTAAAATACTTGTTGACATCGTTCACAACTTGTTGACAAGTAAACAACTTTTGACACGTAAACAATTTGTTGACACGTAAACAACTTGTTGACACATAAACAACTTGCTGACACGTAAACAACTTTGTTGACACGTAAGCAAATTTGTTGACAATGCAAACAAATTGTTGACATAAACAAATACATGACACGTAAAACCACTTGTTGACACGTAAACAACTTGTTGACACGTAAACAACTTGTTGACACGTAAACAACTTGTTGACACGTAAACAACTTGTTTACACGTAAACAACTTGTTGACACGTAAACAAATTGTTGACACGTAAACAACTTGTTGACACGTAAACAACTTGTTGACACGAAAACAACTTGTTGACAAGTAAACAACTTGTTGACACGTAAACAACTTGTTGACAAATAAACAACTTGTTGACACGTAAACAACTTGTTGACAAGTTAACAACTTGTTGATACGTAAACAAATTGTTGAAACGTAAACAACTTGTTGACACGTAAGCAACTTGTTGAAACGTAAACAACTTGTTGACACGTAAACAACTTGTTGACAAGTAAACAACTTGTTGACACGTAAAAAACTTGTTGACACATAAACAACTTGTTGACACGTAAACAACTTGTTGACACGTAAACAACATGATGACACGTAAACAACTTGTTATAACGTAAACAACTTGTTGACACGTAAACAACTTGTTGACACGTAAACAACTTGTTGACACGTAAACAACTTGTAGACACGTAAACAACTTGTTGACACATAAACAACTTGTTGACACGTAGGCAACTTAATGACACGTAAACAACTTGTTGACACGTAAACAACTTGTTGACGCGTAAACAACTTGTTGACACTTAAACAACTTGTTGACACGTAAACAACTTGTTGACACGTAAACAACTTGTTGACACGTAAACAACTTGTTGACACGTAAACAACTTGTTGGACACGTAAACAACTTGTTGACACGTAAACAACTTGTTGACACGTAAACAACTTGTTGACACGTAAACAACTTGTTGACACGTAAACAACTTGTTGACACGTAAACAACTTGTTGACATGTAAACAACTTGTTGACTTGTTGACACGTAAACAACTTGTTGACACGTAAACAACTTGTTGACACATAAACAACTTGTTGACACGCAAACAACTTGTTGACACGTAAACAACTTGTTGACACGTAAACAACTTGTTGACACGTAAATAACTTGTTGACACGTAAACAACTTGTTGACACGTAAACAACTTTTTGACACGTAAACAAATTTTTGACACGTAAACAATTTTTTGACACGTAAACAACTTGTTGACCCGTAAACAACTTTTTGACACGTAAACAACTTGTTGACACGTGAACAACTTGTTGACACGTAAACAACTTGTTGACACGTTAACAACTTGTTGACACATAAACAACTTGTTGGACACGTAAACAACTTGTTGACAAGTAAACAACTTGTTATGACATGTAAACAACTTGTTGACACGTAAACAACTTGTTGACACGTAAACAACTTTGCTGACACGTAAACAACTTGTTGACACGTAAACGACTTGTTGACACGTAAACAACTTGTTGACAAGTAAACAACTTGTTGACACGTAAAAAACTTGTTGACACGTAAACAACTTGTTGACACGTAAACAACTTGTTGACACGAACAACTTGTTGACACGTAAACAACTTGTTGACACGTAAACAACTTGTTGACACGTAAACAATTTGTTGACACGTAAACAACTTGTTAACACGTAAACAACTTGTTGACACGTAAACAACTTGTTGACACGTAAACAACTTGTTGACACGTAAACAACTTTTTGACACGTAAACAACTTGTTGACACGTAAACAACTTGTTGACACGTAAACAACTTGTTGACACGTAAACAACTTGTTGACACGTAAACAACTTGTTGACACGTTAATTGTTGACACGTAAACAACTTGTTGACACGTAAACAACTTGTTACGTAAACAACTTGCTGACACGTAAAAATTGTTGACACGTAAACAACTTGCTTGACACGTAAACAACTTGTTGACACGCAAACAACTTGTTGAAACGTAAACAACTTGTTGACACGTAAACAACTGTTGAAACGTAAACAACTTTATTGATTACTGCAACAACTTGTTTACACGTAAACAACTTGTTGACACGTAAACAACTTGTTGACACGTAAACAACTTGTTGACACGTAAACAACTTGTTGACACGTAAACAACTTGATGACACGTAAACAACTTGTTGACACGTAAACAACTTGTTAACACGTAAAGAACTTGTTGACACGTAAACAACTTGTTGACACGTAAACAACTTGTTGACACGTAAACAACTTGTTTACACGTAAACAACTTGTTGACTCGTAAACAACTTGTTGACACGTAAACAACTTGTTGACACGTAAACAACTTGTTGACACGTAAACAACTTGTTGACACGTAAACAAATTTTTGACACGTAAACAACTTTTTGACACGTAAACAACTTGTTGACACGTAACCACCTTGTTGACACGTAAAAAACTTGTTGAAACGTAGACAACTTGTTGACACGTAAACGACTTGTTGACATGTAAACAACTTGTTGACAAGTAAACAACTTGTTGAAAAGTAAACAACTTGTTGACAAGTAAACAACTTGTTGACAATGAAACAAATTGTTAACAAGTAAACAACTTGTTGACAGGTAAACAACTTGTTGACACGTAAACAACTTGTTAACAAGTAAACAACTTGTTGACACGTAAATAACTTGTTAACACGTAAACAACTTGTTGACACGTAAACAACCTGTTGACACATAAACAACTTGTTAACACGTAAGCAACTTGTTGAAACGTAAACAACTTGTTGACACGTAAACAACTTGTTGACACGTAAACAACTTGTTGACACGTAAAAAACTTGTTGACACATAAACAACTTGTTGAAACGTAAACAACTTGTTGACACGTAAACAACATGATGACACGTAAACAACTTGTTGAAACGTAAACAACTTGTTGACACGTAAACAACTTGTTGACACGTAAACAACTTGTTGACACGTAAACAACTTGTTGACACGTAAACAACTTGTTGACACGTAAACAACTTGTTGACACGTAGACAACTTGTTGACATGTAAACAACTTGTTGACACGTAAACAACTTGTTGACACGTAAACAAATTTTTGACACGTAAACAACTTTTTGACACGTAAACAACTTGTTGACACGTAAACAACTTGTTGACACGTAAAAAACTTGTTGACACGTAAACAACTTGTTGACACGTAAACAACTTGTTGACACGTAAACAACTTGTTGACACGTAAAAAACTTGTTGACACGTAAACAACTTGTTGACACGTAAACAACTTGTTGACACGTAAACAACTTGTTGACACGTAAAAAACTTGTTGACACGTAAACAACTTGTTGACACGTAAAAAACTTGTTGACACGTAAACAACTTGTTGACACGTAAACAACATGATGACACGTAAACAACTTGTTGAAACGTAAACAACTTGTTGACACGTAAACAACTTGTTTAAACGTAAACAACTTGTTGATTCAAACAACTTGTTGACACGTAAACAACCTGTTGACACGTAAACAACTTTTTTTGACACGTAAACAACTTGATGACACGTAAACAACTTGTTGACACGTACAACCGAGCAACACGTATACAACTTGTTGGACACGTAAACAACTTGTTGACACGTAAACAACTTGTTGACACGTAAAGAACTTGTTGACACGTAAACAACTTGTTGACACGTAAACAACTTGTTGACACGTAAACAACTTGTTGGTTGACACGTAAACAATTTGTTGACACGTAAACAACTTGTGTTGACACGTAGACAACTTGTTGACATGTAAACAACTTGTTGACACGTACACAACTTGTGACACGTAAACGACTTGTTGACACGTAAACAACCTGTTGAACAGGTAAACAACTTGTTGACACGTAAAACAACTTGTTGACACGTAAACAACTTGTTGACACGTAAACAACTTTTTGACACGTAAACAAATTTTTGACACGTAAACAATTTTTTGACACGTAAACAACTTGTTGACCCGTAAACAACTTTTTGACACGTAAACAACTTGTTGACACGTGAACAACTTGTTGACACGTAAACAACTTGTTGACACGTTAACAACTTGTTGACACATAAACAACTTGTTGACACGCAAACAACTTGTTGACAAGTAAACAATTTTTTGACACGTAAACAACTTGTTGATACGTAAACAAATACAACTTGTTGACACGCAAACAACTTGTTGACACGTAAACAACTTTTTGACACGTAAACAACTTGTTGACACGTAAACAACTTGTTGACACGTAAACAACTTGTTGACACGTAAACAACTTGTTGACACGTAAACAACTTGTTGACACGTAAACAACTTGTTGACATGTAAACAACTTGTTGACACGTAAACAACTAGTTGACACGTAAACAACTTGTTGACACGTAAACAACTTGTTGACACGTAAACAATTTGTTGACACGTAAACAACTTGTTAACACGTTAACAACTTGTTGACACGTAAACAACTTGTTGACACGTAAACAACTTGTTGACACGTAAACAACTTGTTGACACATAAACAACTTGTTGACACGTAAACAACTTGTTGACACGTAAACAACTTGTTTACACGTAAACAACTTGTTGACACGTAAACAACTTGTTGACACGTAAACAACTTGTTGACACGTAAACGACTTGTTGACACGTAAACAACTTGTTGACACGTAAACGACTTGTTGACACGTAAACAACTTGTTGACACGTAAACGACTTGTTGACACGTAAACAACTTGTTGACACGTAAACAATTTGTTGACACGTTAACAACTTGTTGACACGAAAACAACTTGTTGACAAGTAAACAACTTGTTGACACGTAAACAACTTGTTGACAAATAAACAACTTGTTGACACGTAAACAACTTGTTGACAAGTAAACAACTTGTTGATACGTAAACAAATTGTTGACACGTAAACAACTTGTTGACACGTAAACAACTTGTTACACGTAAACAACTTGTTGACACGTAAACAACTTGTTGACACGCAAACAACTTGTTGACACGTAAACAACTTGTTGACACGTAAACAACTTGTTGACACGTAAACAACTTGTTGACACGTAAACAACTTGTTGACACGTACACAACTTGTTGACACGTAAAAAACTTGTTGACACGTACACAACTTGTTGACAAGTAAACAACTAGCTGACACGTAAACAACTTGTTGACATGTAAACAACTTGTTGACAAGTAAACAAATTGTTAACAAGTAAACAACTTGTGGACAGGTAAACAACTTGTTGACACGTAAACAACTTATTAACAAGTAAAAAACTTGTTGACACGTAAACAACTTGTTAACACGTAAACAACTTGTTGACAAGTAAACAACCTGTTGACACGTAAACAACTTGTTGACACGTTAGCAACTTGTTGAAACGTAAACAACTTGTTGACACGTAAACAACTTGTTGACACGTAAACAATCACGACACGTAAACAACTTGTTGACACGTACACAACTTGCTGACACGTAAAATACTTGTTGACATGTACACAACTTGTTGACAAGTAAACAACTAGTTGACACGTAAACAACTTGTTGACACGTAAACAACTTGTTGACACATAAACAACTTGTTGACACGTAAACAACTTGTTGACACGTAAACAACATGATGACACGTAAACAACTTGTTGACACGTAAACAACTTGTTGACACGTAAACAACTTGTTAACAAGTAAACAACTTGTTAACAAGTAAACAACTTGTTGACACGTAAACAACTTGTTGACACGCAAACAACTTGTTGACAGGTAAACAACTTGTTGACAAGTAAACAACTTGTTGACAAGTAAACAACTTGTTGACAAATAAACAACTTGTTGACACGTTAACAACTTGTTGACAAGTAAACAACTTGTTGATACGTAAACAAATTGTTGACACTTAAACAACTTGTTGACACGTAAGCAACTTGTTGAAACGTAAACAACTTGTTGACACGTAAACAATTTTTTGACACGTAAACAACTTGTTGACACGTAAAAAACTTGTTGACACATAAACAACTTGTTGACACGTAAACAACTTGTTGACACGTAAACAACATGATGACACGTAAACAACTTGTTGACACGTAAACAACTTGTTGACACGTAAACAACTTGTTGACACGTAAACAACTTGTTGACACGTAAACAACTTGTTGACACGTAGACAACTTGTTGACATGTAAACAACTTGTTGACACGTAAACAACTTGTTGACACGTAAACAACTTGTTGACGCGTAAACAACTTGTTGACATTCAAACAACTTGTTGACACGTAAACAACTTGTTGACAAGTAAACAACTTGTTGACACGTAAACAACTTGTTGACACGTAAACAACTTGTTGACAAGTAAACAACTTGTTGACACGTAAACAACTTGTTGACACGTAAACAACTTGTTACGTAAACAACTTGTTGACCCGTAAACAACTTTTTGACACGTAAACAACTTGTTGACACGTGAACAACTTGTTGACACGTAAACAACTTGTTGACACGTTAACAACTTGTTGACACATAAACAACTTGTTGACACGCAAACAACTTGTTGACAAGTAAACAACTTGTTGACACGTAAACAACTTGTTGACACGTAAACAACTTGTTGTTACGTAAACAACTTGTTGACACGTAAACAACTTGTTGACACGTAAACAACTTGTTGACACGTAAACGACTTGTTGACACGTAAACAACTTGTTGACACGTAAACAACTTGTTGACACGTAAACAATTTCTTGACACGTAAACAACTTGTTGATACGTAAACAACTTGTTGACACGTAAACAACTTGTTGACACGTAAACAACTTGTTGACACGTAAACAACTTTTTGACACGTAAACAACTTGTTGACACGTAAACAACTTGTTGATACGTAAACAACTTGTTGACACGTAAACAACTTGTTGACACGTAAACAACTTGTTGACACGCAAACAACTTGTTGACACGTAAACAACTTGTTGACACGTAAACAACTTGTTGACACGTAAACAACTTATTGACACGTAAACAACTTGTTGACACGTAAACAACTTGTTGACACGTAAACAACTTGTTGACACGTAAATGACTTGTTGACACGTAAACAACTTGTTGACACGTAAACGACTTGTTGACACGTAAACAACTTGTTGACACGTAAACGACTTGTTGACACGTAAACAACTTGTTGACACGTAAACAATTTGTTGACACGTTAACAACTTGTTGACACGAAAACAACTTGTTAACAAGTAAACAACTTGTTGAGACGTAAACAACTTGTTGACAAATAAACAACTTGTTGACACGTAAACAACTTGTTGACAAGTAAACAACTTGTTGATACGTAAACAAATTGTTGACACGTAAACAACTTGTTGACACGTAAACAAGTTGTTTTCACGTAAACAAGTTGTTTTCACGTAAACAACTTGTTTACACGTAAACAACTTGTTGACACGTAAACAACTTGTTGACACGTAAACAACTTGTTGAAACGTAAACAACTTGTTGACACGTAAACAACTTGTTGACACGTACACAACTTGTTGACACGTAAAAAACTTGTTGACACGTACACAACTTGTTGACAAGTAAACAACTAGCTGACACGTAAACAACTTGTTGACATGTAAACAACTTGTTGACAAGTAAACAAATTGTTAACAAGTAAACAACTTGTTGACAGGTAAACAACTTGTTGACACGTAAACAACTTATTAACAAGTAAACAACTTGTTGACACGTAAACAACTTGTTAACACGTAAACAACTTGTTGACAAGTAAACAACCTGTTGACACGTAAACAACTTGTTGACACGTAAGCAACTTGTTGACACGTAAACAACTTGTTGACACGTAAACAACTTGTTGACACGTAAACAACTTGTTGACACGTAAACAACTTGTTGACACGTAAAATACTTGTTGACACGTACACAACTTGTTGACAAGTAAACAACTAGTTGACACGTAAACAACTTGTTGACACGTAAACAACTTGTTGACACATAAACAACTTGTTGACACGTAAACAACTTGTTGACACGTAAGCAACTTGTTGACACGTAAACAAATTGTTGACACATAAACAACATGATGACACGTAAACCACTTGTTGACACGTAAACAACTTGTTGACACGTAAACAACTTGTTGACACGTAAACAACTTGTTGACACGTAAACAACTTGTTGACACGTAAACAAATTGTTGACACGTAAACAACTTGTTGACACGTAAACAACTTGTTGACACGAAAACAACTTGTTGACAAGTAAACAACTTGTTGACACGTAAACAACTTGTTGACAAATAAACAACTTGTTGACACGTAAACAACTTGTTGACAAGTTAACAACTTGTTGATACGTAAACAAATTGTTGAAACGTAAACAACTTGTTGACACGTAAGCAACTTGTTGAAACGTAAACAACTTGTTGACACGTAAACAACTTGTTGACAAGTAAACAACTTGTTGACACGTAAAAAACTTGTTGACACATAAACAACTTGTTGACACGTAAACAACTTGTTGACACGTAAACAACTTGTTGACACGTAAAAAACTTGTTAACACGTAAACAACTTGTTGACACGTAAACAACTTGTTGACACGTAAACAACTTGTTGACACGTAAACAACTTGTAGACACGTAAACAACTTGTTGACACATAAACAACTTGTTGACACGTAGGCAACTTAATGACACGTAAACAACTTGTTGACACGTAAACAACTTGCTGACACGTAAACAACTTGTTGACACGTAAACAACTTGTTGACACGTAAACAACTTGTTGACACGTAAACAACTTGTTGACACGTAAACAACTTGTTGACACGTAAACAACTTGTTGACACGTAAACAACTTGTTGACAAGTAAACAACTTGTTGACACGTAAACAACTTGTTGACATGTAAACAACTTGTTGACACGTAAACAACTTGTTGACACGTAAACAACTTGTTGAAACGTTAACAACTTGTTGACACGTAAACAACTTGTTGAAACGTAAACAACTTGTTGACACGTAAACAACTTGTTGACACGTAAACAACTTGTTGACACGTAAACAACTTGTTGACACGTAAACAACTTGTTGACACGTAAACAACTTGATGACACGTAAACAACTTGTTGACACGTAAACAACTTGTTAACACGTAAACAACTTGTTGACACGTAAACAACTTGTTGACACGTAAACAACTTGTTGACAAGTAAACAACTTGTTGACAAGTAAACAACTTGTTGACACGTAAACAACTTGTTGACATGTAAACAACTTGTTGACACGTAAACAACTTGTTGACACGTAAACAACTTGTTGACGCGTAAACAACTTGTTGACATTCAAACAACTTGTTGACACGTAAACAACTTGTTGACAAGTAAACAACTTGTTGACACGTAAACAACTTGTTGACACGTAAACAACTTGTTGACACGTAAACAACTTTTTGACACGTAAACAAATTTTTGACACGTAAACAATTTTTTGACACGTAAACAACTTGTTGACCCGTAAACAACTTTTTGACACGTAAACAACTTGTTGACACGTGAACAACTTGTTGACACGTAAACAACTTGTTGACACGTTAACAACTTGTTGACACATAAACAACTTGTTGACACGCAAACAACTTGTTGACAAGTAAACAACTTGTTGACACGTAAACAACTTGTTGACACGTAAACAACTTGTTGACACGTAAACAACTTGTTGACACGTAAACAACTTGTTGACACGTAAACAACTTGTTGACACGTAAACGACTTGTTGACACGTAAACAACTTGTTGACAAGTAAACGACTTGTTGACACGTAAAAAACTTGTTGACACGTAAACAACTTGTTGACACGTAAACAACTTGTTGACACGTAAACAACTTGTTGACACGTAAACAACTTGTTGACACGTAAACAATTTGTTGACACGTAAACAACTTGTTAACACGTAAACAACTTGTTGACACGTAAACAATTTGTTGACACGTAAACAACTTGTTGACACGTAAACAACTTGTTGACACGTAAACAACTTGTTGACACGTAAACAACTTGTTGACACGTAAACAACTTTTTGACACGTAAACAACTTGTTGACACGTAAACAACTTGCTGACACGTAAACAACTTGTTGACACGTAAAAAACTTGTTGACACGTAAACAATTTCTTGACACGCAAACAACTTGTTGACACGTAAACAACTTGTTGAAACGTAAACAACTTGTTGACACGTAAACAACTTGTTGACACGTAAACAACTTGTTGACACGTAAACAACTTGTTGACACGTAAACAACTTGCTGACACGTAAACGACTTGTTGACACATAAACAACTTGCTGACACGTAAACAATTTGTTGACACGTAAACAACTTGTTGACACGTAAACAATTTGTTGACACGTTAACAACTTGTTGACACGAAAACAACTTGTTGACAAGTAAACAACTTGTTGACACGTAAACAACTTGTTGACAAATAAACAACTTGTTGACACGTAAACAACTTGTTGACAAGTAAACAACTTGTTGATACGTAAACAAATTGTTGACACGTAAACAACTTGTTGACACGTAAACAACTTGTTGACACGTAAACAACTTGTTGACACGTAAAAAAATTGTTGACACGTAAACAACTTGTTGACACGTAAACAACTTGTTGACACGTAAACAACTTGTTGACACGTAAACAACTTGTTGACACGTAAACAACTTGTTGACACGTAAACAACTTGTTGACACGTACACAACTTGTTGACACGTAAACTTGACACGTACACAACTTGTTGACAAGTAAACAACTAGTTGACACTTAAACAACTTGTTGACATGTAAACAACTTGTTGACAAGTAAACAAATTGTTAACAAGTAAACAACTTGTTGACACGTAAACAACTTGTTGACACGTAAACAACTTATTAACAAGTAAACAACTTGTTGACACGTAAACAACTTGTTAACACGTAAACAACTTGTTGACAAGTAAACAACCTGTTGACACGTAAACAACTTGTTGACACGTAAGCAACTTGTTGAAACGTAAACAACTTGTTGACACGTAAACAACTTGTTGACACGTAAACAACTTGTTGACACGTAAACAACTTGTTGACACGTACACAACTTGCTGACACGTAAAATACTTGTTGACACGTACACAACTTGTTGACAAGTAAACAACTAGTTGACACGTAAACAACTTGTTGACACGTAAACAACTTGTTATCATTACAAACAACTTTGTTGACGTAAACAACTTGCTGTGATATCGTAAACAATACAAGATGATATCGTAAAATCACTTCTTGTTGGATTACGTAAACAACTTGTTGACTAGTAAACAACTTGTTGACACGTAAACAACTTCTTGTTGACACGTAAACAACTTGTTGACACGTAAACAACTTGTTGACACGTAAACAACTTTTTGACACGTAAACAACTTGTTAACACGTAAACAACTTTGTTGACACGTAAACAACTTGTTGACAAGTAAACAACTTGTTGAAGACATGTAAACAACTTGTTGACAAACTAACTTTGCTGGACACGTAAACAACTTCTTGTTGACAATGTAAACAACTTGATGACATCACATCTTGAGTTATACGTAAACAACTTGTTAACACGTAAACAACTTGTTGACACGTAAACAACTTGTTGACACGTAAACAACTTGTTGACACGTAAACAACTTGTTGACACGTAAACAACTTGTTGACACGTAAACAACTTGTTGACACCGTAAACAACTCACGATACGTAAACAACTTGTTGACACGTGTAAACAACTTGTTGACACTGCAAACAACTTGTTGGACATCGCAAACAAATCTGGTTGACACGAACAACTGTTGACACGTAGACAACTTGTTGACACGTAAACAACTTGTTGACGCGTAAACAACTTGTTGACATGTAAACAACTTGTTGGCACGTAAACAACTTGTTGACACGTAAACAACTTGTTGACACGTAAACAACTTGTTGACATTCAAACAACTTGTTGACACGTAAGCAACTTGTTGACACGTAAACAACTTGTTGACACGTAAACAACTTGTTGACATGTAAACAACTTGTTGACACGTAAACAACTTGTTGACACGTAAACAACTTGTTGACACGTAAATAACTTGTTGACACGTAAACAACTTGTTGACACGTAAACAACTTGTTGACACGTAAACAACTTGTTGACACGTAAACAACTTGTTGACACTTAAACAACTTGTTGACACGTAAACAACTTTTTGACACGTAAACAACTTGTTGACACGTAAACAACTTGTTGACACGTAAACAACTTGTTGACACTTAAACAACTTGTTGACAAGTAAACAACTTGTTAACAAGTAAACAACTTGTTGACACGTAAACAACTTGTTGACACGTAAACAACTTTTTAACAAGTAAACAACTTGTTGAGACGTAAACAACTTGTTAACACGTAAACAACTTGTTGAGACGTAAACAACCTGTTGACCTGTAAACAACTTGTTGACACGTGCCTTATTTGATAACTTTTTTTTCGCTTTTTGATCACTTTCTGATTGCTTTTTGATCGGTTTTTGATCGGTATTTAATAGCTTTTTGATCTTTTTTTGATCTCTTTTTGATCGGTTTTTGATCGCTTTAGTAATTGGAATTTGATTGGTTTTTGATCGCTTTTTGACTGTTTTTTGATCACTTTTGATCGCTTTTTAATCACTTTCTGATCGTCATTTGATCGGTATTTGATCGCTTTTTGATCTCTATTGATCGCTTTTTGATCGCTTTCTGATCGCTCTTTGATCGTTTTTTGGTCGCCGTTTGATCGCTTTTTGATCGGTTTTTGATCGGTTATTGATCGGTTTTTGATCGGTTTTTGATCTGTTTTGATCGATTTTTGATTGGTTTTGATCGGTTTTAGATAGGTATTTGATCGCTTTTTAATCGTTTTTTGATCGCTTTATGATCGCTTTTTGATCGCTTTTTGATCGCTTTTTGATCTCTATTTGATCGCTTTTTGATCGTTAATTGATCGCTTTTTGATCGCTTTTGATCGCTTTTTGATCGTTTTTGATGGCTTTTTGATCGGTTGTTGATCGCTTTTTTATCGGAATTTGATCGCTTTTTCATCGCTTTTTGATTGTTTTTTTTATCACTTTTTGATCGCTTTTTAATCTATTTTTGATCGCTCTTTGTCGGTTTTTGATCGCTTTTTCATTGGAAATAGATCGGTTTTGATCGCTTTTGGATTTCTTTTTGATCAGTTTTTGATCGGCATTTCTTCGCTTTTTGATCGCTTTTTGATCGCTTTTTTATCTGTATTTGATCGCTTTTTGATTAATATTTGATCGCTTTTTGTTCGTTATTTGATAACTTGTTTTTCGCTTTTTGATCACTTTCTGATCGCTTTTTGATCGGTTTTTGATCGGTATTTGATAGCTTTTTAATCTTTTTTTTTCTCTTTTTGATCGCTTTCCTAATCGGAATTTGATTGGTTTTTGATCGCTTTTTGATTGCTTTTTGACCACTTTTGATCGCTTTTTAATCACTTTCTGATCGTCATTTGATAGGTTTTTGATCGCTTTTTGATCTCTATTGATCGCTTTTTGATCGCTTTCTGATCGCTTTTTGATCGTTCTTTGGTCGCCGTTTGATCGCTTTTTGATCGTTTTTTGAACGGTTTTTGATCTTTTTTTGATCGATTTTTGATTCGGTTTTTGATTGGTTTTTGACCATTTTTTATCGGTATTTAATCGTTTTTGATCGCTTTATGATCGCTTTTTGATCGCTTTTTGATCTCTATTTGATCGCTTTTTGATCGTTAATTGATCGCTTTTTGATCGCTTTTGATCGCTTTTGATCGTTTTTGATGGCTTTTTGATCGGTTGTTGATCGCTTTTTCATCGGAATTTGATCGCTTTTTCATCGCTTTTTGATTGCTTTTTTATCGCTTTTTTATCATTATTTGATAGCATTTTGATCTCTTTTGATAGCTTTTTGATCGTTTTTTGATTGGTATTTAATCGTTTTTTGATCGCCTTTTGATGGCTTTTTTATCGCTTTTTAATCTCATTTTGATCATTATTTGTTCGCTTTTTGATCACTTTTTGACCGCTTTTGATTGCTTTTTGATAGCTTTTTGATAGCTTTTTGATCGCATTTTGATCGTTTTTTGATCGCTTTTCTATCGGTTGTTCATCGCTTTTTGATCAGAATTTGATCGCTCATTGATCACTCTTTGATCGCTTTTTTTATCGCTTTTTGATCGTTATTTGATAGCTTTTTCATCTCTTTTTGATCACTTTTTGCTCGTTTTTGGATTGCTTTTTGATCGCTTTTTGATCACTTTTTAATCGCTTTTTGATCATTATTTGATAGCTTTTTCATCTCTTTTTTATCGTTTTTTGATCGCTCTTTTATCATTTTTTTGATTGGTTTTTGATCGATTTTTGATCGGAAATTTATCAGTTTTTGATCGCTTTTTGATTGCTTTTTGATAAATTTTTTTATCTTCATTTCATCGTTTTTCGATCTCTTTTTGATCGCTTTTTTATCTCTATTTGATAGCTTTTTGATCACTTTTTGATCGCTTTTTGATAGGTATTTGATAGCTTTTTGGTAGCTTTGTGATCGTTTTTTGATCAGTTTTTGATCGTTTTTAGATCGCTTTTCTAACCGTTGTTGATCGCTTTTTCATCGGAATTTGATCGCTCTTTGATAACTCTTTGATCGCTTTTTGATCTCTTTTTGATGGCTTTTGATCGATTTTTGTTCGCTTTTTGATCTGCATTTGATCGCTTTTTGAACCTTTTTTGATGGCTTTTCTATCGATTGTTGATCGCTCTTTGATCGGATTTTGATCGCTCTTTGATCACTCTTTGATCGCTTTATGATGGATTTTTGATGGCTTTTTGATCGGAATTTGATCGCTCTTTGATCACTCTTTGATCGCTTTTTGATTGCTTTTTGATGGCTTTTTGATGGCTTTTTGATCGCTTTTTTATTTGTATTTGGTCACTTTTTGATTGCTTTTTAATCGCTTTTTGATCTGTATTTGATCGCATTTTGATCGTTTTTGATTTTTATCGCTTTTTGATGGCTTTTTGATCAGTTTTGACGCTTTTGATGCTTTTATCGCTATTTGATTGCTTTGATCGTTATTTGATCGCCTTTTTGATCGCTTTTTTGATAGAATTTTGACGCTGATCGCTTTTTATCGTGGTTGTTGATCCGAACCATAAACCGATCATAAACAGAATAAATCCTCTCAAATACTTATCAAATTCCGTTCCATTTTCGATGAAAACTGATCAAATACCGATCAAAAAAAATTATCAAATTCAAAAAAAAAGAGCAAATACCGATCAGAGAAAGTGATCAAATAGAATAACGAACAAAAATGAATCCAATACCGATCAAAAACCGAACAAATACTGATCAAATAGCGATCAAATACCCATCAAAACCAGTCAAAAACAGAAGAAAAACCGACCAAATTCCGATCAGAAAAACTGATCAAATTTCTTTCAAAAATGATCAAATTTAAAAAAAAAATCGGACAAATTCTAATAAAAAAACGATCAAAAACCGATTAAACACCGCTCAAAAACTGATAAAATACCGATCAAATTCCGATCAAAAATGTCATCAAATACCGATCAAAAAATTGCCAAATAGAGATGAAATACCGATCAAAAACAGATCAAATACCGACCAAAAACTGACAAAATCCTGATCAAATACCGATCAAAAACCGATCAAATGACGATCAAAAAACACATCAAATGAAATCAAATACCTATAAAAAACTGAACAAATACCAACCTATCAAAAAATGATCAAATACCAAATACAAACCGATCAACAACCGAAGAAAACCCAATCAAATTCCGATCAAAAAACTGGTCAAATGCCAATCAAAAACAAATACCAATCATAAACCGATCAAAAACCTATCATAAACCGATTAATTTTCTCTCAGAATTTCAAATTCCGTTCAAATTCCGATGAAAAACCAAATACTGATCAAAAAACGATCAAATTCCGAACAAAAACCGGGCAAATTCCGATCAAAAAATGATAAAAATTGAACAAATACTGATCAAATACCGATCAGAAACCGCTTAAATGATGATCAAAAATCGATCAAATACCGATCATAGCCGACCAAATACCGATCAAGTACCGTTAAGAAATTGCAGAAATAGCGATTAAAAACTGATCAAATAGCGACCAAAAACTGACGAAATACCAAACAAAAACCGATCAAATGTCGATAAAATCCGATTAAATATTTATCAAAAACCGATAAAATACCGATCAAAACGGATCAAAACGGATCAAAAACAGAACTAAGGCTGATCAAATTCCTATGAAAAACTGATCAAACTGTCCAGCCTGTCCTATCCCTCGTTCTTAATAATTTGTCGGTGTTAAATATGTTCTTTGTTTAAGATCTAAATAATAAAGCTGCAATTATGCAATATTTATTACCTACAAATTATTAAGTACGAGGTAAAGGACAGGCTGGATACCTGGTGATGTCGCCTTGAAGGGAGCTCGGTTGGTTTAAAACTGTTCTTGAACCCAACTTTTTTGGGTTGGGGGATAGCTCAGTGTTAAAGCATAGAGTATATTGTCTTCAGTCGCAACACGCGGTGACTCAATCCCGGAGAAGGCAGTAATTCTTTGGCTTCCCACTATATGTTCTTTGTTTAAGATCTAAATAATAAAATTGCGATTATGCAATATTTAACACCTACAAATTATTAAGAATGAGGGATAATACAGGTTGGACACCTGGTGATGTCACTTTGAAGGGAGCTCGGTTGCTTTAAAACTGTTCTTGAACCCAACTTTTTGAGTTGGGGGATAGCTCAGTGATAAAGCATCGAGTATATTGTCCTCGGTCTCAACACGCGGTGGTTCAATCCCGGAGAAGGCAGTAATTCCTTACCTTCCCAATATATGTTCTTTGTTTAAGATCTATATATATATATATATATATATATATGAAGAAAGAAAGAAGATATATATATATATATATATGAATCTGTGCATATATATATATATATATACATATATATATGTTTTTTTTTATATATATATATATATATATATATATATATATATATATATATATATATATATATATATATATATATATATATATATATATATATATATATATATATATTCTCGTTTATGACGGATAGATGGGGTTAGCTGTGCAATATTCAAATACGCATTTCAGTGTCCAATAGTTCTTTCCTTTGTCGCCTAATTCACAAGGAAAATAAGTATATCGCACTTTTAGTCCTACACTATAGTGTCTACAGAATAAGCTGGTCCAGTAAATGCTCTTTTGCTTTTACTTCATAAATCAAGCTCACTAATTTCAAATAATGTTACACATTTTAGCACTTTAAGAAATGGCGACTATACCTATAGGTCCAGGTAAGCCGCCAAGGTTTCGCTTCCAAAGGTAGAGATTTTATTACTTTCTTAAAGTGTGAAATTAGGTTGACAAAAGGATATTCTTCTTCTCGAGTTTTAAAAGGAAAACAGAGGAGATTTTTGACTATTAAATGGTTTATAATCAATCTTATTATCATCAGAATCTTCCTAAAATGTAAAAAAAGAAACTTTTCTAGGATCCTAACATCGAAAAAATGGGAAGAATATATTTTTTAAAAAGATAATCGATGAGAAATGGCGTGTGAAGAGTTACATCATTCAATGTATCAGAAGGTATGGCATACCTATCCTTGATGTCTTTAAAAATAAATTCAGGTAAGAAGATGCTCTTTCCCGACAACTTAGATACTAGTAGATCACTGTTTCTTGAAGTTACGGCGGTAGGTATTTTTTTAAGCCAAGCTAGTTGAAAAAGAAAAATGAACTTTCTTCCAATTGGGGACTATACAGGTTGAAGCTCTTAAAATATTAGGATGAATATAAATTGAAAAGATACCATTTTAACGTCTTCTTCAGCAGAATTTTTTTTTGAAAAGTAGGTAGTGTTAATGTCTTCCATGATTGTAGTAGTACTTTGTCTGCTTTTTTTACAATAGTTTCAGTAACCTTTCCTACATTCGCCAATTTTCTTCTTCTTTCCTCTCTGATGAGTGCTTCTTTTCTTCAAACAAGATTCACTTTCCGTTCTTGTTCATTAATCAAGGACCTACGTTGTGACTGCAAATCCTACTACTGTATTGCATCGTACTGTCTCTATATTTTCTTTTTATTCACAATGCGAATGGTTTTATATATTACACTTTCCTTCGTTTCTCCTACCATTTCTTCAACTAAATTCATCTATGTAGCTCATTAAACCAACACTTTCCGTACTATCCTAAATTTTTTGAACCCTACATGTAACTCCGAAAGGGAGCACTATCTTTTAATTTTTTCTGCAATAGTCATTCAGGATCGCTTTAATATTTTTTAACGTTCTTCGAGAAAACAATAACGATTGACAAAGTGAACGTACTGAACATTATCTTACTTTCTTACCTTTGACATAATAGTGTCAACATTTTCACTTACGTGGTTTCTCCGATTATTTCTGTAATATGATTTTCTAGTTTTTCTTTGCAACTATTATGGTTTCCATTAGTAGATATTACAGTGCCATGTACAAGTCGATCCTGCAGTCTTATTTCTTAGAAGTCTGGAACTCATAACCGAAGAAATATAACCATGATTTGACATTTACCAAAGTATTAAAACTACATACTCTTGGTTTTAACTCTGATAGTTTTCTAGCTATTGGTCAAATAAAAGCTACCTTTCAAATGACTGTCGTACTCAAACTCTTTAAATTCACAATAAATGTGTCCTTCGAAGAACCAAAGAAAATTACCCCAAAAAAATGCTATAATTTTTCTAGTTACTCTTCTTCCGATTTTAACTATTCATTTTGTCAAAAATACTTTCTTTAAATTTTCATGTGACGTATATAAGTTATCGATAAACTTATGAGTGGGCGAAATATTACAAATCAAACAACTGTACTTTTCATTTGATCCTAATAAACCAAAAACTTCCATAAAGATATATCTATGAAAAATTGCTGGTCTTTCAAGTCCACTATATAAAAGGGTGAAAAGATTAAATAAAATTTTAAATCAATTTTATTTGGCTTCTTGAACATTACATTTATAGCAATATCTGATAAAAAATAAACTCTCGTAAATTAATTACAACAATTGAATTCTGACATTTATTATGAATATTTAGACATTAGTCTAATGTTTAAAATGATTAAAGCTTATAACATAATAAAGGCACAAAAGCATTCGGAGATTTAAAATTGCTAAATTGCATGGTCTGATTGAGGATTGTAATCTAAAACAGAAAATTCTACACTGAAACTCAATTATATGGCACAAAGAGAAGATAGTTACACTATCAAAGGCGAATGGAAATTTAAATTAAAAAAAGGTAAGGAGAGATTATAAAACATAATCCTATATTCTTGGATTTATTAGTTTTGTTTTTACTCTGAATTATTTTTCTTTTCTTCTTTTTTTTTGGGGGGGAGGGGGAAATGACAAGTGTTAACCATAGTTAGTTTTTATTGCACACTATTTGTATGTATCTCGGTTTTTTTTTGTTTGTTTTTTTTTAAACATATTTTCCGTGTAATCTCTCTTATGAGGATGCTTATAACTGCACTTATGAGTAAGAAAAACATGGATTTTTCAATATATTATTTTAACTTCAAAGCGCATTAAAGGAACTTCTTTCATGAACGTATCGGGAAAAGATTATATAAATGATATAAAATTACATAAATAATAAAATTATAAATATAAATTATGTTATTATATAAAAATTTTCATTTCAATTTTAGGATGCTAAATTTCACTTATTCAGTCATTCCAAGTTTGACTTATGTAAGTAGTTCAGCTATATCTATTTTAAGTTACTTTTTTTTACACCTACTCGTATTTTAATTTGAAATATTATTATCGCAAGTTCTATTAATTACTGCTTCTACTACACTACTAATATTGCTATGAATATATATATATATATATATATATATATATATATATATATATATATATATATATATATATATATATATATATATATATATATATATATGTTAATATTATATTTTAACCTCTCTCTCTCTCTCTCTCTCTCTCTCTCTCTCTCTCTCTCTCTCTCTCTCTCTCTCTCTCTCTCCTCTCTCTCTCTCCTCTCTCTCTCTCTCTCTCTCTCTCTCTCTCTCTCTCATATAAACATTCCTAACTCGAACAGAGAAAATATGCTTCCCCATCCAGATAACCTATAAATCTTCAGTTATTTGGAAACCGTATATACTATATACTTCATTACAGCATGCAGATAACTACTTTGAATCTTAAAGATTCACAGATATTTAGGTGTCTCATTAAAAAACGGGATATCTAATTAAAATATTCAAACCCTTATTATTTAAAATCAAACTATAATACTTTCAAAAACATCAGAAAATTCACAGTTAATCACAGATATTGTTTTATTTGAGCATCGGTTTCAATTGAAGACTGATATTGCTTGGCAATTTACATTAATTAGCAAAATGAAAAAATAAATTTACTTCTTGCATCTTAATTTAGTTGAGTGCAATGACTTTCATCTTAAACTTGTTATAAATTTTATAAAATGTAGCAATATAAAAATATATACTATTTATACTGTTTGCAGTTTTGTAAAACTAAAAATTTTCTACATGTAATACAATATATATATATATATATATATATAT
>JABUQX010109889.1:17500-22500 GCA_015478945.1 Trachelipus rathkii | reverse complement strand
TATATATATATATATATATATATATATTCACAAATTGTTACCACTAACTGGCTGGTGCCCTTTCAAGGAGGGGACAGAAAATAGAATATAGGAAACCAACCCAAGCCTAAACCTAACGCAAATTTTTCAGGTGAGTGCAGACATAGGATTTAAAAGAGAAAGTTTAAATACAGCAGGAAAAACAGATGATGGCAAGAAGTTCAGCAGAGCAGAGGTGTCCGGAAAGGAGGCACCACAACGAGCGAGTCTGGGGTGTTTGGTAACGCGAGAGCAAGGCACCTCTTGTGCCACGAGAACGATGCTTTGGTAGTGAAATGCGGGATGTGAAATCCCTCAAGCACCAGTCGTTATTGTATCAATAGAAATGAGTTAGTGTGCCAACGTCACGTCGCAGAGATAGAGGGTCAAGGGAGTTAGAAAGTAGGGGACAGTTTATTAGTCACTTAGCATTAAACACAACCCTATCCAAAGGAAGGGTGGTGCCGAAGCTACCCCGTTGAAGAAGATAGGAAATTTGGGGGGCGTTTTTGAGAGGGAGATGAGAAGAATTTGACTTTTTAAAGAGTTGAATTTCCCAAGGCTACCGTGACCCCACCGGGAAATCCCATCTATTTCCTCAAGAATAGAATCGGAAAGATATGGACGAGAGGCACTTTTAGACGCAAAAGATGGAACAGATTTGAAATAAGTGTGTAATGAAGAGTTAATTGAGCATCGTAAGAATGAACAGAGTTAGAATTGCAGCTGAGGAGATCGTTGATGAAAGGTAAGACTAAAGTTGTTGATAGGACAGAACCTTGAGGAACACCACAAATAACAGAAAAGGAGGAAGAAGCTGCTCCATCAACATGTTGATATGGAGCGATCAGAGAGAAAATTGACAGGAGCAAGCAAAGAGAATTAGGAAATTCAAGGGAAGGGAGCTTAAAGATCAGTGACTCTTGCTATACTTGCTCAAAAGCTTTCGATATGTGAAGGACCACCACCACACAAGACTCTCCATAGTTCCTGAGGGAAGAATACCATAAGTCAGTGAGATAGAAAAGTATGTCACCAGTTGACCTCGAACGTCGAAAGCCATACCGATGATCTGAAAAAAGGGAAAGAAATTCCAGATGATCCAAGAAATGAGAGTTAAGGAGAGTTTCAAAAATTTTAGAGGAATGAAAATGAGAGCTATAGATTGATAATTAGAAAGATCAGATTGGTTAGCCTTTTGCCACATTTACGCGCTTCCAGCATTGAGGAAAAGTACTAGTATTAAGGCATAGAGAGTAGAGTTGAACAAAAACAGTCGCTAGCTCAGAACACTATCCTTCCTGACGTTCATAGATTTCAGGTTTTCACATGCAAATGATTATGTGTAATCACAGAAAGAGACATGGAACGCATAAGAGGACATGAATTAGGAGGATGGATGCCAGAATCGTCTAGATTAGAATTAGAAGTAAAAAGGATGCCGAAGAGATTGACCTTTTCAGAAAGAGAGTTACTTACATATCCGTCAGTACAAATAAGAGGAGGAAAGGTAGATTTTCAAAAGTTTTTAGAGGTTTTTGACAAGAGGCCAAAAGTTGTTTTCAGTAGGAGAACTAAGGAGGTTGGCGCACTTCCCTTTAGTAAAAGTGAGCTTAGTTTATTGAATAATAAATAGCCTTGGAACGATTCAGAGAAAGTGAAAATTAGTAATAGTGATAGGAGAATATATATATATATATATATATATATATATATATATATATATATATATATTATATATATATATAATATATATATATAATATAATATATATATATATATATATTATATATATATATATATATATATAATATATACTATATAATATATATATATTATATATATATATATATGTGCTGTATATATTATATATATATCATATATATATAATTATATATAATATATATATTATAATATTTATATTATATATATATAATAATATATACTAATATTATATATATATATAATATATATATTATATATATATATATATATAAAATATAAATATATATACTATATTATATATATATATATATATATATATTCATATATATAATATTATATATATATAATAATATATATATATATATATATATATTATATATATAAATTATATATATATATATATTATATATATATATATATATATATATATATATATATATATATTATATATAATATATATATGGTGTGTGTGTGTGTGTGTGGCGATAATTGTGTGTGTGGGGTTGTGTGTGTGTGTGTGTGTGTGTGTGTGTGTTGTGTGTGTGTGTGTGTGTGTGTTGTGTGTGTGTGTGTGATGTGTTGCCCGATGCCCAATCGCTCGATGCATGATACGCAATGCCCCTCTCCGAATGCAGAGAACAGACCCCGTCGAACAATGGATTTTGGGGAGAAAAAAATTTAGTTGAAGATGGAATGAACTTGCTTATCCTATCGATGATTTCGCCCCTACATTTTTCCAGTGAGCGAAGCGTCTTCCGTGTCAAAGAGGATTCATTCCAATTGTAGTTAGCAAAGATGCGGCGCAATGCACCCTAATTAGTCCGATTAAGTGCCAAACCTACGTTTAGAGCATGGTGGAGCTGCTGAAGAAAAAGTATTATAATTAAGAGCTACGAGTTTGTGGTCAGAGTTACTGATATCAAAAAACTTTTTTGATATTTATATTTTGCATTATTTTACTATTATTATTTATTTAGTCTAATTAACATCGCATCTAAAGAAGACCTTGAATTAGGTCGAAAGCTAATGCTTCTAATCTTTATAAATTTGCTAAGTATATTGTTTAGCAAATACTTTATTTATATTATTTTGGGAAAAAATTTTTTTCTTCTGATCTATTACAATCCTTAAAAAATCTTTAAAAAGGCATTATTATTAAAATACTTGTAACGATTTATGCTATACTCATCTACTATTATATATAATATAATATCTATATATATATATTAATATTATATATATATATATATATATATATATATATATATATAATATATATATATAAATATATATATATATATATATATATATATATATATATATATATATATATATATATATACGGTATTATTTTATGATACGTTCCTGCTGTTCTCTAAAGCCCCCTTCTATTCGAGCTCTTGAAACGCAGCGCTTCTAACGTCTCGTAAGCGCCAGTTGAAAAGGTGTCTTTAAAATGCTAATATAAAATGAAACTGTCGACAAATTCATCTGCCGTTTGCGTGGCGTTCCTTACACACTGATTGATGGTGGAGAGAAGGTCAAGTCATTTAGTAGTATCAGCAATTGGAAACAGTTGACTACGGAACCTAACCATTTTCGGGATCTTTCAAACCAATTTGTGAACATTCCCTGCTATATATGTGCCTTACAACTAGTCCTTCTCAAAATAAATACACAACTTTTCTTACTATTACTATTACTATTACTATTACTATTACTATTACTATTACTATTACTATTACTATTACTATTACTATTACTATTACTATTATCTATTACTATTACTAGTATTATTACTATTACTACGCTTTCTCGGCACTAGTGAATCTCAGGGTCCTGTTACTTAAATCACGGAATATCAGGGGGAATAATAGGGAACTAGGGAGGTTTCGGTGTGGGGGGAGGAGTTCTAGAAGAGAGGGGATAGAGCAAACCGGAGACCCCTGTCCACTGCGGCTTTCCTTGAATGCCATAAGTCCCCCTCAAACTTCAGATCTGTGCGATTTACCCTTATGATATTGCTTAACATTTCTAAACTTCAATTAAGCTACTTTTGGGAAGATTATGCACACAATTCGCAACTATAATCCACCAGTATTTACCGGTATGCACCATCCATTACCAGTATTTACCAGTAAAATTAATATTTAGAATCAAGAGAATGAAACCTATATGCTAGCTATCTCCAAGATTTCTAAAATCCTTTCCTCCTGGTTTCCTCTTTCACCATGCCCACCCTTTCCTCAAATCGCACCATATTGGCGGCTATAAATGAATAGACTTCTTTCTTCCGAGTCAACTGTGGTGTTCCAAAAACATGTTTTAATTCTAATTTATTCTTACATCTCAATAACCACCATCTCAATTGCTCTACTAACTCTACTCATACTCATGCTGAATATTGACTCTTCGTTTTTTCACTTATTTCAAACCTCTCTCTCTCTCTCTCTCTCTTTCTCTCTCCTCTCTCTCTCTCTCTCTCTCTCTCTCTCTCTCTCTCTCTCTCTCTCTCTCTCTCTCTCTCTCTCTCTCTCTCTCTCTCTCTCTCTCTCTCTCTCTCTCTCTCTCTCTCTCTCTCTTGTGAGAGAGATTGCCTGCAAACTTCATCTTTTTTACTCAACTCTTGCTGACTTAGATAATATTTCCCAGTGAGGTGGCCTCAGCCTTCTGAAATTCAACCCTTTAAAAACACATTTTCATATTTCTCTTTAAAAAATCACCTTGAACATTTCCAACTCCTCTTCGGCTCTACCGTCCCACCTGTCAACAATATTAATCTTATTGGGAAGAATATAAACAATAAAAATGTCTTGGAGACCAAATATCAACTGTTGTTAAAGTGATCTCAAGGAGGCTAGAGAGAGAGTCTTCCAGGTTGCCTGAGCTTTTTCCTATTCAGTTTTTTCAACTGTATATCGGCAGTTGAATGAAGTACTATTCACATATCTTGGGAGAAGGGATTGCAGTTCTGACAATCTTCTGCATAAGATTGGGTATATTCCTTTTGAACTTTTATCTCAGTGATGTAACGTTGAAGCTTTATTTCTTTTTTATAGGTACTTCATCTGCAAATGCTTTTGACCATTTGCATTTCACCATCGATGCTTTGCTGTGTTTTCACAAGAATTTTGTGAAGAGATTGGAGATTCAAAAAATGTTCGATATTGAACCTCCCTCTTTCCAACCATCTCTGTTCTGTGGAATTCTTCTCTCTCTTTTGTATTTATTCTGCTGTATTTTATTGTTCTTGTTGC
>JABUQX010109889.1:2500-7500 GCA_015478945.1 Trachelipus rathkii | reverse complement strand
TTGTAATCACAGGCAAAGGCATTGGACATCTGAGAGGAGAAGGAGGAGGAAGAAGAGCAGCAGAACAATCAGAGAGTTGTTAGAGATGTTTGTGGTTAGAGCCCAGAGAGATTTGTCAGTAGGAGAACCAAGGAGGTCAACGCACTTTCGTTTAATGAAAGTCCGCTTAGCTTGTCGAAGAGTATCCTTGCAACGATTTCGAGCTGAATGAAACTTATCGTGAGTGATAGGAGAAAGAGAATTTTTTAACCCAATACGCACTGTTTCTAGCCTGAATAGCCAGAGAATATGCTCGATAGAACCATGGATTTTGAGGAGAAAAAGATTTTTGTCAAAGAAGAATGATTCTGCTTATCAGCAGAAGCTGAAGCGTTTTCAGAGTCAAAGCAGTCACTTCCAGTATAGTTAACGTAGGAAGGACGCAAAAAATTCCCAACCCAATCAGCCAGATTAAAGTGTCAGGAAAGCACCAATAGGACAGGATGGAGCTGTTGAAGAGAAAGTATTAAAATTAAGAGATATAAGCCTTGTGTCAGGATTTTACCAATAGAACGAAGGTGGTTATTATAGAGAGCAATGCTAGGGGTGAAACAAAAGTCAAGTGTGATCAAGAAATGGTTGGAACGATCTGGAATGTGTGTAGGTTCCTTAATTAGTTGTTCTAGATCGTTAAGAATGCTGAAGGACTCGGCCTCCTGTCCACCAAAACCAGTATGAAAAACCTCAGACATACAGTGTTGTGTACATTGAAATCTCCTAAATAGAGGACTTCAGCATTTGGGTGAGTAGACATAACCGTCTCGTGAGAAGTAGTAAAATTTTCAAAAAAGGTATGAAAATCTGATGCAGAGTTAGAGTGTGTCACGGATTTTGGGAAAGTCAATAGAAAGCCAGCGGCTGGGCAAATCTACCATTATTCACACACAATCGCAACAAAATAGAGCAAAAACAGAGGTAAGATCAGAGATGTTATTATTATTATTATTATTATTATTATTATTATTATTATTATTATTATTATTATTATTATTATTATTATTATTATTATTATTATTATTATTATTATTATTATTATTATAAATATTAATATTATTATTTCGATTATTATTATTATTATTATTAATATTATTATTATTATTATTATTATTATTATTATTATTGTTATTGTTATTGGTATTGTTATTGTTATTGTTATTTGTTATTGTTATATTATTATTATATATTATATGGATTATTATTATTTTATTATTTTATTATTATTGTTATTATTATTATTATTATTATTATTATTATTATTATTATTAATTATTATTATTATTATTATTATTATTATTATATTATTTATTATTATTATTATATATTTTTATTATTATTTAACCACTGAATATTAAACTAATGACAATATATACAAACTTAATTATATATATTATATATATATATATATATATTAATATATATATATTGGACGTTTATATATTCACAGATACAGTATTTATATATAATAATATATATATATATATATATTATATAATATATATATACATATATATATAATATATATATATATATATTATATTATATATATATATATTATATAATATATATATATATATATATTATATATTATATATATATATATATATATATATATATATATATATATATATATATAAACATATATGGTCGCTTTACGTAATTAACAAAACACAGAAACCAACATCTTTTTGAAACATCTTTTGAAAAAACTGAACTCCTTTGAAATAAAATATAATAATTAAAGAATTTAAGAAATAAAAAAAAAAATAATAATAATAATAATAATAATTAGTAGCTAAATAATTTAAGGAGAATGAAAGAAAAAATGTTGCGAAACGGACGTAATAATTTTATATATAATTACAAGGCCTTTGTACATATGCAATAAAATTATCTGCCATAATTAACGTAATTATCTCAGCATTATCCTAGGTTTATGAATAGAGAATAAAAGCTACATCTTTATTATTATATTATTATTATTAATTATTATTATTATTGTGATATTATTAATATTATTATATTATTATTTATTATTATATTATTATTATAATTATTATTATTATATATTATTATATTATTATTATTATTTTTTATTTTTTTTAAGGACGGTTTCCACTATTATTATATTATTATTAATATCTTTGTTGTTGTTATTTATTATTTTTATTATTATTATTATTATTATTATTATTATTATTATTATTATTATTATTATTATTATTATTATTATTATTATTATTATTATTATTATTATTATTATTATTATTATTATTATTATTATGATTTAAATACAAAGATTTTTTTTATTTATATAATTTTAAGGGAAATGTTTTTTTATTATTATTAAAATAGTGTAATATTAGTGAATATTGTTAAGGATAATCTATTTTATATTTTTATTATATTATTATTATTATTAAATTTATATTATTATTATTATTATTTTTATTATTAATTATTATTATTATTTTATTATATTATTATTATTATATTATTATTATTAATATTATATATTTATTATTATTATTTATTATTATTTTATTATTATTATTATTATTATTATTTATTATTATTATATTTATGTATTATTATTAATATTATTATTATTATTATTAGTGAAGAATTTAATAGATTTAAGCCAATGAATTTACAAATGAAAAAATATTTGAAAAACCGGGAATAAAATATTAAAACTAACTTTTGTATATTTTTTGTAGTTACCCATTAAATTTATTATCAAAGAAAATAGTAATTTTAAGTAGAAACTACGCCTTTTGAAAACTTGTTAACTAGTTATTTCAAAATTACTAAATATAAAATTGACAATCATTGTCCATAGGTTATAATATTCATTAACCCAATTAAATCATAATTTAAATGCTGGTTTTGACTTTGGGATTTTTTAGTCTCAGTCCCAAACCGAAAATTGTCATAATTTTCTTGATTTTTTACAAACTTGAACCAAATAAAAATCTAACTGCGGTTTTTTCTGACACCTATAGATTTGTTTTTTTCATTTCGTTTGTGATGTTTTGGAGTTTAGCTCCTGCAATTTTTGTCGAAATAACTTGAAATTTCAACCATACGAAGATGGGTCCTTTATCTAAAACGTTATTGTTCAACATATTTGATTTTTGAAGCCAAATCTCGGCAATGATCGAATTCCGAACACAACTAAAAATAATTTTGAATAACACTAAGTAACACATTTTTTTGTCTTTGGGCAACAAATGTAATTTCCTATTTTCTTATACCTTAGAAGGTATGTAAAATGACTAATATTTCGTCCAAACTTTGATTTTGTGACCAGGATAATGATATTTCGCAAATTTATCAATTCCTATATATAAAAAAAATGGTAAATATAATCATCTCGGTTACACAAAGTACTCAAAAGTAGCATTTATTTCATTTTTATTTATTCTTTATTCTTAGTTTATACAACAGAGACCTCAAAATATTTAGAAGTGAGAAGTTTTTCTAGATTTACGCTTTTACGGTAAGTTGTTTTCACGAATCAACCCCGGCCAAATATAGTCTCCAATCATGCTTTCGTTATATGATCCTTGGAAGTGGCCTCCAAAATCCAGAATATCCTGGTGAAATAGCTCGCCATTGCTCCTCTGAAACGCCCCCATGTTTTCCTTAAATTTTACAAGATGAGCATCAAGAATATGGATATTGAGGAACATCCTGCAGCCCATTTTGCCGTAGTTCCTGACCAAGGTCTCAACATAGTTTTCGGCCTTGTGATTCCCAAGAAAGCCAAGAGCCACTGCAACAAAGAAGTTCCAGGCTACTTTTTCTGACCTAGTCAGCTTCTTCTGGAATTCTTTGCACTCTATGAATTTTTTTATTTGTAGTCCAACGAAGACATCGGCTTTGACCTTTGCCTCAAACAGTTTAGGGAAGAAGCCTTGCAGGTATATGAAGGCTGAAGACTCCTTATCTAGACCTGTGACAAACATTTTTATGAGACTTAATTTTATGTGTAGTCGAGGAAACAATATTTTCTGGAGGTCCAACAGAGTCTACCATTTCACATTGTTACTTCCTACACTGAACTCAGTCCGCTGTGCTCAATCCCGCCTTTAGAAGTGTTCTGCGGAGACCCTGCTGTTCCACAAACAAACGTAACATGGAAACCTGGTAAAGCCGCCTTGGGAATCGGGAAGGTTACGGGAAATTCCAAATGCCTCAAACAAACCTGTTACATTGTAGCAAAAGCAAAGCCCATCTTGACTGGTGAAAAAAGTTCAAAAAAAGTGGTTGACGTTTTCTCTGACTTGCGACTTTCAGACTTTCATGTAACAAATTCCACTGCTTGAGTCTCGAATTCAAAAGCTCGGCATTGGACTTTGTGAGTCCAAGATCTCTGATTAAGTCGTTGATGTCTTCTTGGTTGGGGAAATATGGATTTCTCTCGTCAGCTACACTGTATTCAGGATCAACAACTTCAACGTCTTCTGATTTGCTGTTTTCTTCTGAAGATGGCTGTCTTCTCTTTGGAGGAGCGAGTACAAGGAGCTCAGGAGATTGTGGCACTTGGGCAATGGATGACGGAAGATCCGGATATGTGATAGCAGGCTTATTTTTGCCATCTCGACGACTGGAAGGATCCACAAAACAGAAGAAGCAATTGCTAGAGTGGTCAGCTGGCTCTCTCCAAATTCGTGGGATCACGAACTTCATGGTTCTATTTTCACCCATGCGCCAACATGCGAAGAAAAAAATATATAAAATTTAAATATCTTCCACTCATTGTTACTAAAAAATATATTACATAAATTCAAACTTTCACCTAAAGATACCATAGCTATCAAATTCAGAACAAGCACAAACCATATATATATATATATATATATATATATATATATTATATATATAATATATATATATTATAATATATATATATATATATATATATATATATATATATATATATATATATATATATATAT
>JABUQX010109888.1:45000-50000 GCA_015478945.1 Trachelipus rathkii | reverse complement strand
TCAATTCATGTTTCAATGTAAAGATTTGATCCACAAATCCTCTACCACTCCTAAACCCACCTTGTTCTTCACCAATCAGTCCTTCAGTCACTCGACTCACTCTTTCGTCAAAATACCAGCATATACCTTCCCTACAACACTCAAGTAAACTTATTCCCCTATAATTTCTACAGTTCCCCTTTTCTCCCTTACCCTTATATAAGGGTACTATTACCGCTCTCCTCCAATCCCTTGAACTATACCCTCATAAACGCTTTATTACACAACTTCAAAATCCAACAATCACCATCTCGCCTTCCGTTCTTGATCATTTCACCAGGTAATTTAATCTATACCTGGCAAGATTTACCATTTCAACTTCCTCACTCTACCCATACTCCTCCTTACTAATAACCTCATCCCCAAAATACCTATTCCTTCTTGCACCATCAAACCCACACACATTCACTATCACCTCTTCATTACTGTTAATTTGTACAGATTTTCAAAGTGTTGTTTCCACACTTATAACATTTCCATTTATCAGTTACAAAAGCACCATCCCTATCATTATTCTAAGCAGATTCCTTCTTATTCTCATTCTAAACCTTTCGCGCTTCCTCCAGAAGAAGCTTCATATTCCTTGTAAGTCCCCATTCATCCTCCTTCCAAACTGTTCATTAACTCTTGTTTTCTCCACGTATGCACTTTATAGTATTTCTTTTTTCCTCCTTATATAATTCCAAGCATCTTTCTTTTGAGACTTCATCATTTGCTTTAGTACATTCAACCACGCTTCTTTTTACCTATAACTGCTTTCATCACCTCTTCATTCCACCATTCACTGTTAACATTCTTACTCCTACTTTAGCACATCCACACAACTTCCTTTGCACTACTAACAATTCTCCTTCATTTGCCCCCAGATATGTTCCAGTATCACTTGTTCACATTCACCGCATTTACTGCGAAGCGCTCTTGTACATACTTATCACCTTATTGTTCCTGTTCACTTAACTCCTCCACTCTTAATTTTACCTACTCCTTTCGTATTCACCTTCCTCTCCATCCATTATATATATATATATATTATATATATATAATATATATTAATAAATGATAATTAATAATTAATATAATATATTAATATTATATATATTAATATATTATATATATATATAATATATATATATAATAAATATATATATATTATAGTATATAATTATATATATTATTATCATATTATATAATATAATATATAATATATATATATATATATATATATGTATATATAATATTAAATATATATTATTTTAGTTATTATATATATTAACCTATAATTATAATATATATCTACATTTCTGCTTCGTTGAGGAGTGCAAACAGAACTACAAATTGAAGTCAGTTTTGTTTAGTTAAATGTCAAAAGGTTAATCTTTGATTTGTGTCAGTTTAATATTATCAAAATACCCTAAGTACTAGAATTATTGAATTTCATTTACTATAAAATATTCATCTGTTTTACACAAATTTTCATGCGGCTATTGAGTTTCTATTTACAAGATTATGCATATTAATAAACTATGGAAATAACAATAGACTAAGGAATAAATATGAATAACGTTTGTAAATAAACTAAGTATAAACTATGAATAAAAATAAATACAGTTTATGGATGCACTATAAATTTAAAAGGTATCAAAATAATTTTCCTCTATTGAGATGAAAAATAAAATATATTTAGCAAAATAATATATATTAATCTAATATATTTTTTCTTTCAGTAATATTTATAGCTCATCTGGGAGAAGAATGATAAATGATACAGCTGAAATATAAACTCTTTTTTATTATTATTGTTCAAAAAAACACACAAAAAAGTAAAAATATATAAAACAATCAGCAATTTTTTTTAAGCCTTCAACACCGCTAACGTATGGCAGAATAATGAAGTAATTATGGATTATTATTATAATTAATATATTATTTATAATAATATATTATAATTATATTATATATATATTAATATATATTATATTTATATATTATATGATATTAAATATATATTATTTAATATGATTAATCTAGTATTTTAGTTCTTGGAAGAGTATATATAGGACATTATATTATTGTTCATCTTCACTTTATGTAGTATTTATTAATGATAATGATAATCCCCATCCTCGACATATTGTTAGTTCCAAAATATCCCCGGTGAGTATAATGGCGTACATGGGTTTGAGTCATTTTTACATATTACCTTCCACATTATGAATTCTTTTAATTTATAAGAATACGTAAATAACAAAATTTGCAGATTTGCCAATCACTGTATATGTATCAGACACTGAAATGAATACTTTTGTATGAAAGGAACGGCAAAAGCATTGTATCCAGTTTCGTTTATTTATTGGACTCTGTTCATGATGAAAAATAATTCCATACGTAGATTAAAAAAATATTTAAAATTCTCTTTGTTACTTCAGCTATTAAATTTGTTGTTATTCTTTATAGTTTCTTTACCCCTTTTCCATCATATATGAAGATATAATATGAAAATGAATTGGAAAACAAACCATTTAAATTTTGAAACACTCTTTTCTGCAGTCTATTTAAAGTTAACTATAAAAAGAAACAGACTAACCCTCTCTATAAAAAGACTAACCCTCTCTTAAAATCGATATTCTTCTCAGAATTCTGTCATTTATATGTCTAGAATAATATGGTCACAAGAATTATCCTCTCCTTCTGTCTCCGGTACCCGATTTTGAAAATATACTAACATATCTTAACTTCTGCAACTTTCATTACATTATACAGACTGTTGTCCAATTAAACAATTCTCTTAGAAATATGGTAATTAATTTCAGTGAATCCCAATTTTTTTATCAAGTGAATTTGCACTTATTAACTTTTAAAATGGCAAATAGTCATTTTATTTTGAATGCTCACTTATTGTTTTGTATTTAGGGGAAGAAATTTATATTAAACACTATCTCTGAAACAACGATATTCTATAAACCCTCTAAACATATTTATATTTTTGGTTTTATACTGATAGCAATATTTTATTAATTTTTTAGAAAGTTTTACTTTTAAATAAAAGGATAATCATAATTAAATAAGTCAATTAACTCGTAATAAGGAATAAGTATTAAAAAAGAGTGGAATGATGGGCAATATGAAAATAAAAATAGTGTCTGCTGAAATGCATGGCCATCAGACACAGTTAATAAATAACAAGAGACCCCCGATAACTAAATTTTTAAATTCTAGGACTTCAGCATTTACAAATAGAAAATATTTGTAATGTAATCACTGTAGGCAAAAAGAAGAAGGAAAAAAATACCGTTGACTTAATAGCTTTTACAGCTTTTCTTTGCCTCTAATTAAAGAATATAGAAAACACTATTATTAAGCACCTTTTCAATAATATATTTATTTTATTCTATTAAAATATTGTAAATAAATTATAAAATAACAATGGTAATAAAAGAAACAAGGAAAAACTAATTCTTTAATAAAATTTATACAGCTTTTCAATTTCAACGTAAACAAAAATATTCGAAAATTGCTTTCTAAATTTGTTGATCACTCTTTAACTTTGTAAATTAACTTCAAAATATTTGTCTACAAATCAAAGATGATAAGTTAAAATTATTTTTATTTTTAAAGAAAGATTAGTTCATACTTTATATTAATAAATTTAGAAACATTTCCTATGAACAATTCCAGGACCTGATTCATCATATTCTTCTTTCGTGATCCACATTTGTTGGAAAGTTGAGAGTGACCCCAAGATTGAGCCACCAATCCATACAGAGTATTTTCTTTCAGGAGGAGCGATAATCTTTATTTTAATTGAAGATGGAGCAAGAGCTGTAATTTCCTTTTGCATTCTATCCGCAATGCCAGGGTACATAGTGGTACCTCCGGAGAGAACATTATTAGCAAAGAGATCCTTCCGAATATCAATATCACATCTCATGATGGAGTTGTAAACGCATTCATGAATACCAACAGATTCCATGCCTAGGAAAGATGGCTGGAAAAGAGATTCTGGAGCACGAAAACGTTCATTACCAATGGTGATGACCTGACCATCGGGAAGCTCGTAGGACTTATCCAAAAATGTAGAAGCTGCAGCAGTAGCCATTTCATTTTCAAAGTCAAGAGCTACATAGCAGAGTTTTTCCTTGATGTCCCTAACGATTTCTCTTTCGGCTGTGGTAGTGAAAGAATAGCCTCTCTCAGTCATGATCTTCATGAGGTAGGCAGTAAGATCACGGCCAGCGAGATCAAGACGAATGATAGCATGAGGAAGACAATAACCTTCATAAATTGGAACAACATGTGATACACCATCACCGGAGTCAAGAACAATACCGGTGGTACGACCAGAAGCATAGAGTGAAAGAACTGCTTGTATAGCCACATACATTGCAGGTGAGTTAAAGGTTTCAAACATAATTTGTGTCATCTTCTCACGATTAGCTTTAGGGTTAAGAGGAGCCTCGGTCAGGAGGACTGGAGACTCCTCTGGAGCAACTCGAAGTTCATTATAGAAAGTATGATGCCATATCTTTTCCATGTCATCCCAATTGGTGATAATACCGTGTTCAATAGGGTATTTTAGAGTGAGGATACCTCTCTTGCTCTGGGCTTCATCTCCTACATAAGCATCTTTTTGACCCATACCGACCATGACACCTTGATGGCGCGGACGACCTACTATCGAAGGAAAAACAGCTCGAGGAGCATCGTCACCAGCAAATCCGGCCTTGACCATTCCTGAGCCATTGTCGCAGACAAGGGCACAAGTTTCATCGTCACACATTTGCACCTGCTAAAAAGAAAAATGCAAAAATAAATAAATTTCCATTGCATTATTCAATGGAAATAAAAAAAAGAATATATATATATATATATTATATATATATTTGTCAGTAAGTACATTCTATTTTCTTCTCACTCATCCAAACATATACAAAATATTCTAATAATATAATACTTTTATTTTA
>JABUQX010109888.1:0-40000 GCA_015478945.1 Trachelipus rathkii | reverse complement strand
ATTATACATATAATATATTATATATATATAATATATTTATATATATAGTATATATATGATATATATAATATATTATACATATATATATATATATATTATATATATTAGTATATATATATATAATATTAATATATATTATATTATATATTAATAATATATATATATATATATTATATATATATATATAATAATTATATATATATATAATATATATAATAAACATATAATATATATATAGATATATATTAAATATATTATTATATATATATATATAATAGTATATATAATGATATATATATATGATTATATATATATATAATTATATATAATGATATAATATATATATATATATATATATTCCTCTGGTGGGTGAAAAGCAGAAGTCGAAATTAAGCCACCAGAGTTGGGAAGCATATCAGATCTGAATCAGATCAAAGACCAACTTTTCCCGGTGCAAGTCAAAGAAAATAGGAAAAATACATGAAAAGAGAATGTTCAAAAACTTTACTAGTGAATATATATATATAAGAATGAGCATTGTGGTTAAGTCTGGGGTCAGAGAGCTATAAATAGGAAAGCAGGAGACTGTGTGGTAAAATTGTCACACAAGCTCTCTTCGAAGGAGAAAATATTCGAATGAAGAATGCAGAAGAGCAATGTCGTTGTAACAACGATATTATATGGAAAATGATGTAAGTTCGAAGGAAAGATGCTGGAGAGAATTGGTAAGAATATCAAAATTTATAAAACGAAAACCCCAAGACTCAAACATTTCTAGAAGATTTGTATGAGAGGAGTCAACCTTGATAGTTGAATCATATTCCATATAGAAAAGGAAAATGTCACCCTTTATAAAAGAGCAAGCAACTGGGGAGGGTGTTAAGGCATTCTAATGGCTCTTCAGAACACTTTTTTGAAAGATATTATGTATTATTTGGAGAAAATTTAAATGCCAGGAATATTATGCACAGTGGATGGTAAGAAATTCGTATTTTCGAAGAAGTGGTCGTGTGAAAAATTATGTCAAATAGTTAATTGCTGATGAAACTGAGCTTTTGAAGCATTGAAAACGACCTTGCTTTACTATATCTTAATTAAAATTGCAGGAAAGATCAGAGATCAGAAGCTCCTGCGGGTTACCTTCTTAGCATCTGTTCTATGCGGTTGGTTGAGATGTTTTTCAAAATGAAAAGTGTAATGAATTTGGAGTCGCT
Organism: Trachelipus rathkii; assembly: GCA_015478945.1. NCBI lineage: Eukaryota > Metazoa > Arthropoda > Malacostraca > Isopoda > Trachelipodidae > Trachelipus > Trachelipus rathkii. The sequence goes on along the minus strand of JABUQX010109888.1, from coordinate 38,786 downwards.
GACGTAAGAGAGATGAAGTGACAGATTAGGAGCCGATGAAAAGTATAAAAAGAGTAAAGATTGCAACAGAACATTGATGAACACCACTATTGATAATTTCAAAGGGTGAGTGGTGGCCGTCTACAACAGTTGATAAAAACCGGCGAAGAAATCATATATGAGAGAGAGGAGTATGGAGATTTTTTGAGAGTAGATTGTATGATTTAAGAGTGTATTTATGAAGCGGATTGGAGAGAGAGAGAGAGAGAGAGAGAGTAGAGGAGATGGAGGAAGGAGAAGAGTGAGAGAGAGAGGAGAGAGAGAGAGAGAGAGAGAGAGAGAGAGAGAGTTTGGAGATCAAAATTTGTGCTTGACTTTATCGAAAGTTTTCGATGTGTGAAACGTTGCAGGAAAAGATTTAATGAAGTGGCGAAGCGCAAAACTCCAAGATTGAGAAAGAATGGAAAAAACGATCACTAGTCGAAAGTTGCATACGGAAGCCATTCTGGCGACCTAAAAGATAACATTAAAAGATTTAAGATGTTTTCAAACCTTCCTGTCAATTAAGAAAAAAGAAACTCTTGAATGTACGGAGGTTAAAGAAATTTGGCAGTAGTAAGAAGGCAGAAAGAGGTCCCTCATGATTTTCGACACATTTTAAATGAGCCTAAGTTTCCTGCAGGATGGATAGATCGAAGTTGGTAGGCAGAAACAAAATAGTTTGCTATTGCATGGAACAACCTCTGAAGCACAAGTTTTAAGAATCGCTGAAATACTTTCAGGATCGTACATCTTCTTACAGTATTAAGCTCTGAAAAAGTATGGAAACCACATATTTAGAGGTAATTACTATGTCAGACAGAAATGAGTTGCTGAGAGGAGGAGAAAAAGGAATAGAGAATATAGTGGCCAAGGTTCGAGAGGAGAGGCCAGCTTTAGTTGGAAATTAGGTAATTAGATGGAAATTGTGACGTCGGAAGGAGCAAGATGACGAAAATAGGAAAATGTTAATTTAAGATAATATTTTACCAAAGTTTTGGGAGAGCGTAAAAAAAATGAGGATACAAAGATTTCAGTAAAAAAGAATGTATGAATGAGGTAAGCTGATAACTTATTAAATTTTGGATAAATAAATTTTAATTTTGGTTATACGAATATTTTAAATTTTATATTTTGGATAAATAAATTTTTAGAAAATGTAAATAGGTGGATAGTATATGTAAATAATTTCAAAACATAAAATATATTAATTGATTGAGGATGTGTATCATAAATAGACGAAACATCGCAATAAATATAAGAAATCTTTATGAATGCATTGAAAAGAACTTTGGGATGTATTACGGAGTATACTATATATATGTTATATATATATATATTAGGTATATAGTATAATATAGATAATATATAGTATAGTGGTATATATATATATAATATTATATATATACTAGAGTATAATGTATATAGTTATATTATAGTAGTGAGGTGTATATTATAATTCAGTCTCGGAATTGAGGCTTGATGGAGAGAAATATAACATGATATATATATGTATATTAGAAGTATTATAATAAGATATTTAAATAGTATTTATAATTCCGGATTCTCGGAATTGAGGCTATATGAGAGTAATAACATTATAGATATTATATATACATTTTATATCATATATATATATAATATAGGTAATAATATGTATAGTATGATATATAGTATATATATCATAGGAATATACGGCAAGTATACATGCTATGTGAACGAGTTCATTAATTTCCGATTCTTTCGGACTAGCGCTACTGTAGGTGTGAAATACAGATGATAGTATATATAGGGTATATTTATATATATAGGTACCTATATATAGTATTTATATATAATAATATAAATATAGTATATATATATATATAGATATAGATATAGTAATATATATATATATATATATATATATATATAATTTAGTATATATAGAAGTATAATATATATTAATATATATATGATTATATATATATTTTGTTATAGATAATATATATATATAAATATATTATAGTATATATAGTATATAGTATATAATAATATATGTATATATAATATAGTATAATATATATATATGGCACCTTGTTTGGTGGAAAACAGTTTTAAAGCTAGACTCCTAATTTTAATGTTTTAATAAAATGAAAATAATACAGTATATATTATATATTAATAGAAATGAGGAAACATATTTGTGGTCCGTGAACATTTCTTAGGTTAAGTGGCTGCTGAAAACATTTAAGGAGAATACTCTGAACCCTGAAATAAATAGTGACTTGGTGCGATGGGGTCAATTGGGAAATCAACGATGATTGAATGCAGAGCAATGAAGAAAAATTTTGGAAGGTGTTTTAGGAAGTTCTGTCGAAAATATCCAACGGCGTTATATGTTCATTGCGCTGTTCACATCCATATGAAGTACAACAAAGAAACTTTATGGTACAGCGATGCCAATTAGGTAATACGTTTAGATTGTCAACGCGGACTATATTTTTAATAGAAAAAAATAGGAAAGGTTTTCACAGACACAAACAAAATGGACAAAACTCAAACGAATGGCAAAACAAGGCTGGTGGAAAGTTACGATGGATTCTTACGATCTAGAGGAATTTTAAAGCATTTGTTGAAGCTTAAGAGGAACTCTCCCTTAGTAAAGATATTAAACCTTCAAAACCATTATCAGTTGGCAAAGACATTGCTAAGAGTGATATTAATAAGCCTTTAACTAAGTTCTTTTAACATATCCTTGTAACGTTTTCAAATCCAAATATAATTCTTTTAGATCTATGCTCTACTGCCTCCAGTACATTGATGTCTTTACTAGGTTTGTAAACCAAACTTATTCACAATAGTTAATCAGTAGTTTAATATAACCATTATAGAGCTTACTGATCACATCTTTACTTTTATAGTTAGCATTACAGAATATTAAAGATGAGAAGGTTAAATCTTCTGAAGAACCAGACAACATAGAAAAAATTTCTTCAAAAAATTCCAATTCTGAAGTAAATAACGATAGTCAGAAGTCCTCTACCTACGAAGATAGGGAACTTGACAGCGATCGTACATCGACTTCTAAAACTGGTACAGTGAACATTTTACTTGAAGAGAAAAAGAGTGAATCACACACTCAAAGGAAAAAAGTAGTGCCTGAATCTGTTGTTAATTCTAAGGATTTTCTCTGAATTGTAAAAAAGATGAGGAGGCAGATGTTGGAGAAGCCATTGAAGAGCACAGTTAATTGTGAAAGGAGGATGGAAGAAAAGATTGGTGATGCAGGCAATATGGGAGAAGGGGAGAGTTGTGAAGAGGAAAATAATCTCAGGTTTTAATAGTGGCATTAGATATTTTAGTTTTAGGGATAGCAGTTGTATTAATATTCAAACTATTATAAGTAATATTATAATAGCTATAGTATTAGCGGTTATACTTTCATATTATGTGTTTCGATATTGAAATTGATTTGTGGCCTCATTATCCTTGTACTACTGTTAAGTTGCTTACTCAAGAATTTTAGATCACGGGGTATATCTGAGGTTTGCTAACCATAGAATTCTACTAAATATAAGATAATATATACCATTTCCATATAGGTAGTAGTAGTAGGAATAATTTTTGAATTATATGTATTTGAAAATGATATCATTAATACATTGCGTAAAGATATAATTGATGCCTGAAAAGGGGAGATGGTTGTTGTAAGTATAGAAGATAGTATAGAGATTATTCGTGTAGGTAAGATGGAGAAAGGTAAGCCGTATGATAATGTGTGAAAGCTGGATAAAAGTGAGTAGGTATGAAGGAAGTTATGTATTGTATAATAATAAGAAAACTCTATAAATAAGTATAAAAAATTATTACTTTTTTTCTATCCAATAGCTTCTCATACTCAAAGAAGGGTACCAAACATTATCTATAAGTAAGGGTGAGTAGAGAGGAAAAATATATGTAAGACTCTTGATATTTAGGGTTTGGAAAGAATATACCGAGAACTACACTTAAAGTCACCGCCATAAGTCTGAAGAACGAAAGCAAGTCTCTGTGAGTCGCTTTAATAGAGTGGAGAAGAAAGAGAACCCTAGCTAAAGTTTTCATTAGTTGAGCTTATTCATTGCGTCCTGAATTACTACTAATAAAGATACCACCAATGGTACCTGAATTGCAGGGTTCAGAGGTCCGTCGGTTTTGCCTATTGCAGAAACGCATACGATAAGATGAGAAAATCTGAAAAATACTTGAGAAGGAAAACCACATGTGTATATTTTGTTTAATTTTGCTTCCAGTTATGGACTCGAGGACTTCGGGAAGGAAGAAGCGCAAGTTACCCTTCACGTGATTAAAATTATAAGATATTTAAGAGATTTAAAAAAAAACTTTTTTCTCTTATACTTGTACGTGTTCCTCTCTCTCTAACCTTCGGTGCACAAATTACATAGGTCCAGAGGATCTCAGTATAATGAAAAGAACTGGTTGTGTAGAGACCAAAAAGGTCGAAAAAATTTGTTGCTCCTCCATTTTGGATTTATAGAAAAATAATAAAAATAATACTTAATATTGTGAAATTTTTGATTCGGGTAAACATTTGCAAAATGCAATCCACAAAGTACGTACTCATTAATAATTTCCTTCTCAGATTTTTAATCCTCTGTCCAATGTATATTCCTTTCTAATCACACCCCCTTAAACAAGATATATTAATTTAACACTCTTCTGCAGTCCTACAGCTACTGAGAGCTGTTTCTCTGTTCGTTGCCTCCATTGCTGGTGGTCCACCGCGAAACCCACACTACAGATGACAGAGTCGGAAAAAAACCTTAATACAAAGGAATAAATCACTGATAAAGATAAAAATATGTAAGGATAATAGTTCCTAGAATAAGTATATAAGTGAGTAAAAGAATGTGGAAAAAATATGAAGAAGTATCATTATATAGAGAAATTAATATAATGGTACCGAAAAATCATGATATATAATTATAGTGGTAATCAACTTAGTTACGTGAATATAAATAGTGCTGGATGGTTGAAGATATTATATTTATTATATATTATTATTGATTTCTACTTTCATATATCTTTCCTATTACTATTATCTCAACTCACATTCTTTCCTCTTGCCTCAAGATTTGGGGGTAAATAGGTGCCTGGAACAAGGATCAATCGTGAAAAAGTATATATAAATAGGCAGTATGAGTAAGAACATGACAATAATCGATACGAAAAGATAAGCCTCAGCCTTACCTGCTATAACCTACTACGTCTATATATATGTACCATTATAATTAATTATAGATAGTATATATATATATAGAGTGCTCGTCACTATGACAGAAAATCCACCCTTTTAAGAGCTATTAATCAATTAAGTTGAGATATCCGCGACGGTAACCCTCTAACGTATCTATTGGTATAATATTCAGTTCTAATAATGGTTTATAAAGGGTATTTCACTTCACTCATAACTGAGGCCCAGGTTGGGAGGCCATCAATCCATGCCCCCTATACCTATATATATCGCGGCGCGTTAGTTCGTTACTTTCCTCTACAACAGATCAACCGTCACCGCCTTCTCTCCTATCATGCACCTTTATTTTCGCCTCTGCCAAACTCCATTTCTCTCCTTCAGACATTCGAGTTTACCACCTACTATAACTTGCGCACTATCTTGTTGTCTTTCCTTTCTGCGATTCTTCCAGCCGGTTGGGTTCCCAACATGCTACAATCGGCTCCGCAACTAAGGGAATCCTATACAATGTTACTTTCCGAGGCTTGGTCTGTCACGATTACCTCGAAGCACCTCCCGCGTCCCCGACCGCATTGTCTTATATCTAATCCTTTTATTTATCCACAGACTTCAAAAACCTATCTCAAACATACTTTCATTATTATTTATACTCATTATTAACTCCCTTTTCTTCACACGCAACCATACCCTTACTTATATACTATTATCTCATTTCATTTATCTCACTATTATAATCTTTTGCACAACCTAGGTACTATGCTCCCTTATATAAAGATTGTTCCATCTGGATATAAACACTAAAATTAATTTATATATTAATTATATTATTATATAATTTAATTATTATAATATTATTTATTATTATTATTTATTAATTATTAGTATTAATTATTATTATTTATTATTTAATTATTATTATTTATTATTAATTTGTGGTTATTATATTATTTATGTGACTATGTATGTATGTATGGTATGTATAATATTCGAATTTACTCAACTTGTTTTCAGTAACTTCCTATTTGTATGTAACAATCTATAAAGGAAAAATATACATTGTTCCTTGGTTGTGCGAAGAGGCTGACAGGCACTACTGGCAGTATACCTGGGGACTATTGAATATTATTAGATAAACCAGATATTCGTCACGCAATAGCCAATGAAGATCGTAGTAATGTTAACTAACTGCAGCTGATCCATTGCGACTCTGTATTCCTGATCCATCCGTGGTGTAAATACACATTTAATATTTCTTCGAGTTTTAAATTCTAATTAGTAGTTTTTATAGTTATATCCAAAGTATTATCCCATAGCTATGTTTATTTTTTTTGTAAAAAGCATATTATTTAATTTTTAATGGTATTATTAATTAATTTTGGGGATTTTAAATTACGATGATACATTAGGAAGGTTCCACAATATGTTTTATTATTATTATTATCTGATTTCCCCATCAATTTCCATTTATAGTGGTTTTAAGCTTTATATTCCTTTAAACTTAATTTGAGAGCGTGAAGTTTAAACAAAGTGAAAAATTGGGAATAAACGAGATTAATTATATTATTATCGAGTTAATTAATATCATTTATGTAAATTAATTATATGTTAATTTAATGTATAAATAAAAATTAAGAATTAAGTTGAAGTAATAATGGAATAATTAATAATAATAATAATATAATAATTTTTATAATTGGTTACTGTCGTCCTCAACAACATAACGAACAATGAGGCAACTAATAATACAAGTAATAATTTTTTCATCAGTTTAATTTTTGTTTTAATGATTAAGTAATAATAATAATAATAGATATAATAATAGATATAATAATATATGTTACAGAGTGAAAAATAATAAAATAATGGAAAATTGAACAATAATAATTATGGATTATATAAGAATATAATATAAAATTTAATAATAACAACTCACAGTCTTTTAGATCCCAAAGCCAGACTCTTATTCAAGTTGGGGGATATTATATAAAATATTTATAAAGAAGTAGAGCGAGATGAAGGCAATTAAAAGCGAATAAAAAACAAAAACAATTCAACCTAGGCAAAGAATGACAGGGTTCAAAGAAACAGCTTGCTTTGGCGCAAACCATAATATCAGTTGGAAGACGAGATTAAATAAGTATGTGGATAGAGCTTAAAAGTGTCGATTTGAGAGCACCCGATAATTCTAAAACTCTCGCGACGTGCCAAATTTTGATTCCGTGAGCCAAGTGGTGTGAAATGATCTGCGCGAACGAATAGTAGCGATATTAACAGGGAGTTCTTGGAGTAACAAGCAAACTGGGAGAGGGGATATAACGGAAGTAATTGTTGAGCAGTGCAAAAAGAAGGTATGTGGAGGTGCGTAAAAGCAAAACTAGTTAGGGAGGAACGTTCTAGTTTATAGAATGTTATAAAACAGTGATTGCCCCCTCAAAAGTGAAAAAAAATGGACGGGAGAAGAATAAGCTGTAACGGTGGATATTCACATCTTGCCATCCCGTAAACGTGTGAAAAGTAAAAAAGAAGATAGACCGTGGTGAACGAATGAATGGTACCTTTAATTAAATCGTAAATGATGGAAGTTTCAAAGAAAGATGCTGGAATTATATAAGGAGGAAAAAAGAAATACTAGATAAAAGGCGTGTCCGCAGCACATGACGTAGGTGCTATTATGGTATATATGAAAAAGAGATTTCCTCAGAAAAGGAGTTACTGAAAAAAGAACTAGTGGGGTAAATTCAACATAGAGGTGACAAAAAAGTATTATGTGTTATAAACAGTTGAGATCATGGTGTTTTTCCCGCCTTGCCATGGAAAAGAGAGAGTGTAGTGATGATAGCGCCGAGTTTGCGTTAAAACCTCTCCTTTAGGTGTGTACCTTGACAAAACATTTTATTTGATAGTATCAATTCGGTCATAGGTAAAAATTTGCTCCTCTATGCAGAAGATACACGCCGACAACCCTAACTGGCTTGAATTTTATTTTGCGTTAATGGTATATTTGAAGAGTAAAATAGTATATCTTAAGTGATTGCCGGTTCGCGGGGAAGTCGCCCCCCTGATTCCTGTCTCTTAGTTGTTTTTTATTGTAAATGTATTTATAGCGGATTTTCGTCTTTTCGCAGGCCACCGTGTTATCAACCTCGGCTCTTTTTTCATCAAGTGTTTCCTGGACTTAATTTGTCAAATGATGTGAGGCAGTGAGTGGGAGTGTGCGGAAAGAACACTTGGCGCAAGCAGCCTATCGATGTGTCAAAACAGTACTTAATGGATATGGTCTCTCTTATTATTCAGGTAATAGTGAAAGAAAGTTATGTAATAAGTGAATGATAATATTAATTAAATTGAATAAATATGAAATACATAATATAAAACATAATATATGTTTATAATATAACAAAATATTTAAATTGTAAATATTTTCTTATCTTGAAATTTTTTTAAATCTAAAATTAACTTATTAATTATTAATTATTATTGATTGTTGTAGTAGTAGTGACTGATATATTTATGCATTGATCTTATTATTAATTAGAATAGTTAAATAATTATGATTATTAATTTATATTATTTTAATTTATTATTTTTATGTAGGATGAGGTTATATTAGCAAGGAGGATATTATTTTTTATTATTTATAATTATTATAGGATTATATATAATGATTATGGGGTGTGATATATTTATGAGTATTGAAGAAAGATGATAAATGATAATGGTAAATCATACTGAGTTCCATTATATATTGATTATATTAATTTTATTTGAGTGAGTTCTATAAATTTAGACTAATTTGTATAAATATTAATTATATTATTATATGTTACTTGCTGTTTTAAATAAATACTTAATTAAATATTACGGGATGTGCATTGAAATATTGTTAGTATATTCTCTGGATTAGTTTTGATTAGAACTTTAATGGATTATAGATGTGAATATTGTAATGAATATTATATATTAATATATATTATTAATTGTATATTATTATTATTATTACTGTATATTTATTTTTATTTGATTGTTTTTAAGGTATTATTCTTAATTAGTAATACTATACTGTAATATAATATTAATGGAACAATATTAATATTATAGTTATCCAAAATGAGTGAAATAATTTAAAAAGTATTAATATGATGTAATTAATTATATTATAGTATAAAATTGAATATGTGAAATAAATCGAAATCGAAATGTAATATTAATATTAATATTAAATAGATATAAAGAATAATTTCAAGGAAAAGTATTCATATTTTAAAATTTTTTTAATTTTTTACTTAATCATTTGAATTTCTCTTAATTTGTTATTATAGGTGAAGAGCATTATTATTATTATTATTTATTATTAGTATTATCCCGATTAACAAAAGTGTGCCTAGATAATATATATTAATTATTATTATTATTATTAGTATTGTATTATTTATTAATATACCTATCTTATTATTATTATTTATTATTATTATTATCTTATTTAGGTCTGTAAAGAGGTGTGTAATGAGGGATAGCTATATGTAAAATATGGGTATGTCAAATGAGTTTTTGAGTGAGTAACTGGTAGCAACTGGCCATAATATAAAACGTTTTAGGTTTAGGTAATATAAAATAATTATATTGACGTATTTTTGATTCAGTGACGATAGGAAATACTAAATTGTAAGAAGTTGTTCTCTCCTGGAATAATGGAGAAGTATGTGTTTTTATATTTTACTTATATAATATATAGATATTATCAGTAAAATATATATATTAATAGAATGTATGTACTATATATATATTATATAACGATATATTCCATATGAATATATATATATATATAATTATATAATATAATATATAGAGTATTAGTTAATAACCTGTGAAAAACTAGAGTACTATGTGTATAGTTAGTAATGAACTCACACGTTGGCACAAGTTAGAAAAGATGGCGTAGCTGCACTTAAAACCATCTCATAGAAAAGTGTAACTGATCAACGCCAACTTTGATCCTATCTGAGTCTACCAAATAGAAACTCTTTTTACATCATTTGAAACATACATTCAAATAGAAACTTTTACTGTAGCTGAAAAACTAAAATTGACGGGGGTCAGAACAGAGTAAGCACAGAGGAAATTGCCTATTAGGTTTTTATAATCATTATGGATATAATGAACTCTAGAGATTTATATGTGGATGACGCATAAGCAAAATCATCTCACTAATGATGAAATAATGTGACCTTTGGATTGGGATCAACTACAGACACTCCCTGTTTGAATTGCATCCATTGTGCTACACAATGATAGGATTAAATCTCAGGAACAAGCTCTCTCATTAACTCATACGTCAGGTGGTTTGAGATGAGCACTTATGTAGTATATGCGACCGAGTAGGGACTGATGGGGTTGCGTAGATACAATAGGGCTTTGCCCCTATTCCCATGAAATGCAGAATCTAATAAATAATAACTTTGTTAATAATATTATGAGTGATAGTAATAAAAGATACAATTAGTTAATATATCTCTGACAATTAAATAGTGTCAAAGGTGATTGGTTTAGTATTAATAGTGTGATATATATATATATATATATAATATATAAGATATATATATATATATATATAATATATATATATATATAATATATATATATATATATATATATTGTATATATATATATATATTATATATAAGTGAGATACAAGGGTTATTGCTTATGTCTCCTTGGTATAAATTTTAAATTTGTTATAATTATAATGGATATAGGGGGTATAATGAAAGAATTAAGAGGGGTTAGGTGATATATATATTATATATATATATATATTATATATAGTATATATATATATTATATAGTATATATATATATATAATATATAGTTTATAAAGCTGAAATGTTTCTGATCAAGCCGTTGACTAAATATATAGAAATAAATAATTGAATTGTATTAATATATATATATATACATAGATGATAAAATGGTAATAGCATATCTATATAATAATAATGAGGTGTATATATAGTGATATATATATAATAATGGGTAGCTATATATATATATATATACCGACTAATATATCATATTTATATTATATATAGGGCCAGCGCCCTCTAGAAAGTTAAGCTCATCTTAGACGCCATATCTCAAAAATAGATTATCGTACAAACATGTCTTTGTGGCACCGGGGCGAAATATACAGGTGAAAAGATACGAGTGAGGTCTGAGAACCTTGGCAAAATGGGATTACGAGGAAACTGGAGAAAAAGAAAATTACTAAATAAAAAAATAAAAAAATAAATAAAAAAAAAATAAAGATGAGTAAATTTTGCAAACATCTTTCACTCATTTCTCGACCAATACAGAAGCTACAATTTATTTGTATATATACGAATATATTTTGGAGAAAAATCCTTTTATTATTATTATTGAAATTTCAAAAAAAAAGTTAAAAAAGAAAAAAAATTTTAAAAAAAAAAATTGGGTAAACACATGTGAGAAAAAGTGTGCTATTTTGTAGGTAGTTCAGTCGTTTGGCAGTGTTTGAGTATGTTAGGGATGCTTGGGGAGGGAGCAGATCAGTATAAACAAGTGTTCATTGGCGTTTTAAAATATATTATAGTAATTTATTAGTGGTTGAGAAGGTGTTAATTACACGGCATAGGTGTTTAGGTGGGGGCTCGTATATGGACCGACGGGAGGAATCTACAGGGGGGGAGACGATTTCTGCGGACTATTGACCCCTGGCAAGTAGGGGAGAGGTGGCGGTAGTGAGAGAGAGGAACGCCCTTCGCGACACCCAAATACCAAAGGCGGGGGTCCGAGACCCTCCCCGGTGTGAGGGGATGGCAGGTGGAATGAGGGCCATAACCCGCGGTGAGGCTTCTACCCGGGCTGAAGGGCGTAGAGGCCACGAACTTCCTTGAACACATCGCTAGTGCTCGTGGGGATATGTTACACACTTGGGAAGGATGATGTTAATGAAGTTTCTCTCTGAAGTGACAAATCACAGATTGACAGTCTGAAATATTTTCCTATGAATAAGTCGTAAGGTGATTATATGTTTTAACGAGTAACCAGTTACACATAAGGTGTCTTCTAAATTGTATGGACTTTTCTAATCATATGTACTATAATTTTAAAAGTAATTTAATAATATTTTATTATTTTTAGTTTATTTGTTACACTTTTTCCTAGTGACCAATAAATTTTATATCGGGTTATGGATATTATAAAATAAATAATGAAAATACCTTTGTTCATCTGTAAATGGAACAAAAATATTGTAGTTTTAAAATTTGAATTTCAGTAAAATGTTTTTTTTTTTTTTTTGTTTTTTTTTTTTTATTTTTTTTTTACCATTTTCCGCACTAAAATTGGGAAAACCAGCATCAGCAATGTTGTCCCTTTCCTGGTAGCTGCGTTAGTTTTTTGATATATGGATTGTGGGCTCCTCTAGAGGCTGACATATATATATAATAATTTATAGTTTAAGAATTTAGTTAAACATTGAGATAAAAGAATATAATTTATAGATTAGTGTTTGAAAGGTGAATTGTTATTAAAACTACGCATAAAAGACAATAAATAGAGAGATTAAATAAAAAATTATATTAGTGGTGTGTGAAGGTATTATATATATAGAGACATTAATAACTATATATTTACTTTATGCATTTATAGAGATCAAGCTTTTAAACTTTTTAGTTCGAAAATTATATTTAAGAGTAATGTTATATAATTGTGATCATATTGTATGGGAAAGGTATAATAAATATTATAAAAATAACAGGTTCCCTATTATTATCCCACAATAACCCACCAAGCCATCGACTCGTTCCCGAATGAAAGGTCAAGTTTCGTGGTTTAAGTTTTTTTTTAAAAATGGTGTATGTAACTGCATTCAGGTTCTAAATATCGCAGCGTGAATTTATTAAAACCTGCACTTTTTTTTGTGTTTTTCTCGGTTAAAGCGAAGTTAACAGAAATTCATTATCAAGTATGTTAATATTAAGGGTGGAAATAGGGAAATTGTAAGGATAATGACTTCCAGAGTCTAATGCTAAGCTAGATTAGTTTGACTGTTAGGGGCAAATCCCAGTACCGGTAATACTACGTCTGTTGAGATAATACCTGAAGAGGAATAATAATAAGAGATAATATATGGAATTTTGATATAAGGTCAGTAAAGGTAAATTGTCTGCATTGATATAGTAATATAAAGAAGATAATGTGGATAATTATGAGCTAGAAGATAAGAGCTATATTATATATATATATAGTATATAGCTATAGGATGAATAATATAATAAAGGGTGTACATAAGATAGAGATAGATAAGATAGTAAAATGACGGTATATAATATAGGTATATGTTAGTTATTGAAGGGTAGGGTTGTTGCTATTGGATATACCTCTGATTTACCATATAGGACGCTCCATGGGGATATTGACACCAAAGGAACTTACAAAACAATAGTGTAAAAATTAGTCGTTGAAAAAGTTTGAGCGACAACCCTGATTTACCTTATATTTGTTCAAACAAAGTGGAGGATCCGTATAGTAATTATATAACGCAAATATTTTTTTAAAGAAAAAATAAAAAAACCACAAATTTGGTTGGGCTTTAGACTTTAAGGGAGCTTCCCTACTTATCGTTTTGAAAGGCTCTATTATATATATAATTAGGGTTGGATATTTACTGGATCTGTTCACATATCTATAGTTTAGAATAAATGATAGAATATTCTTAGCAAGTTATAGAGCTATTAGAGGCTAAAGTTAAATCGGTGAAAGGTCATTAGAACAAAGTCGATGAATTCTAATGTTTACTTTATCTTACTTGTATTTACTTTCCCGATATGGCAATTTTTATAGTAACGCACCGTAAACTTCCCTAAGTTATTCTTGGGGAAAAATCAAATATTGGCATTTTAGAAAATCGGAAAAATAAGAAATTATAATTTATATATAATTATTATATTACAAACGTTATAGTTCCAAGAAAGATTAAATGTTTGATTGTGTGTTCTTCAAGTGATTGATTCCTCATATTATTGAGTGTAAGGTAGGTCATGTAGATAGATGATGTAATTGAGTGTTTGAAGCATTGAAAAATAGGTCATGAAACAAAGAACTCATATATATATATATGTCAGCCTCTTAGAAGGAGCCACAAAGCGCCTGAGTTATAATGCTTGACACAAACTACAAATGCAAGCACATATCACGGGGGAAAAGAATTAACATGCTGGAGAGTGGACGTGAGGCAGAGATCGTTGGGTTCCAATTGTTATGTAGCGGTCTAAATTGCACTTAAAGGAAAAAAAGAAAAGAAAATAGAAAAAAATATCTAGAATTATGAATAGATCGTAAGTAGTAAAGGCCATATTGGATACAGATTACATACATGGCAAGAAGAAAAATTAGAGAAAATACTTTTTGGAATCCTTGGGAGTAAAATTGTTTGGAATATTAAAATGTAAAATATGGAAAATAAAAGATAAAGAAAAAATAAGTTATGTAGATAAAAGGAGAATAGTAACAGAAGAAAACAAGAAAAAATAAAAGAATGGAAAAAATTATAAGATGAATTGATTAGAGAGAGCCTATTTATTGTAGGAGAACCGTGTTTTTTGGTTACTTCGTTTAATTTCCAATAAATAGGACCTTTCTATTTAAATTTTGCTTTTTCTTTTTAACGTGAAAGGATATACCCCTGGCTACGTGGACTATAGCCTCGCACGATGGCAGGATCGGGGGGTCTCTCGGCCTGTCCGGGTACGTAACGGTTTTGGTTTGGTAGTGGAACTGTAATGTCCCCCCCTCCGGGCGGAGGTCATCTTCAAAATGGTGCACGACTCTATATTGGGTAAATTGGGTTTAAATGGCTAAAATGATAACAAAATGTTGTTTCCCATGCTCCTACTAACGGAATAAGGGTATGGAAAATATAAACCGGTCCCCCCCGCCCTAGTTGTGCCCCGTCGGCTCAGGCCCCTCTATATAATTGCCGGTGATGTTGTGGAAATACCTTTACAAAATGTTACCGCATAGTATAGTAGTACTAAATCTGTCCCAGCACCCCCAAAAAAAATAGCCAAAATTCATGTATGTTTATTTATCTTTTTTTGTTGTTTTTACATTTTCTTAACCAAAAATTTATTACTTCTATAAAGAATTCACGTAATCTGAATGGTTATTTCATTCCTGTAGCTTTTGTAGAGCTTTTAGTTTTGTAGTTTTTCTCTGAAAGATTATGATATTTTTTTTTTTTTTGTGGTTTTTTTTTTATTTTTTTTGTTTTGTGTGTGTTTTTTTTTTTTTTTTGATACAGTGTGTCCTCACGGGGTGAATAAAAATGCCCTCAGCGGATGTGCCAGCAATCATCGCTTTTTCCCGTTGGTAGCATGTAGTAGTTGTGAGAGAAGTATGATGGAATTGTGGTCTCTATTCTGAGAAATGGATAAAATTATATTTTTTCACTCGTGTGCGACTTGTCCTTCTCCACACATAGGATTATAAAACAAATAAATCCTTGGTGAATACCAACAAAACGAATTTCGGTAATAAGTCACTATTGCGAGCGAATAGTTCTTGCTCTAGTTCCACGACTGCTCTCTCTGTGCATTGTATGGAGTTATTCGAGTTTTATATAGTAATAAGGCCGCAACCCACATTCATTCTCTATGTTTTGTGTAACGATTAACTTGAGTTAAATTTAGGGAATTATTTCAAATTGTGTGCGAAAAATTATCACTTGCATCAATTTCCTTTATAGTTTTAGAATACGA
Organism: Trachelipus rathkii; assembly: GCA_015478945.1. NCBI lineage: Eukaryota > Metazoa > Arthropoda > Malacostraca > Isopoda > Trachelipodidae > Trachelipus > Trachelipus rathkii. Next base: position 22,753 of record JABUQX010109888.1, on the reverse strand, counting down.
AATAACTATGGTTTGTTTATAAAAACCAACTCAAATTGGAAATAAAAACTCAATACTCATGTTAGTTTCTGGTACTTTGAATACTTTTTTCAAGATATAAACATCTATATTCGCAATTGATGCCGCATTAACAGGAGACAATGCTAATAACCTCGAACTAAAATAAGATAAAAGTGAATAATTTTTATCACTTTTATGCATAGTTTTATTACTCGTCGTCTTTTGCTTTTGAGTTGCGTGTTATAATGTAAAACAATATATAGGAATTACCAACATTTCCGTATACATTATTTTGTTTTAGGGTGAATTCTTCGGTTTAGTATTCCTTAAGGACCTATATATATTATATATATATATATAATATGGACGTATTGAATATTTGCTAATAAATTAGATATATATATATATATATGAAGAGGAATAAACGCCAATAGAATATAGTTAAGAGATAAGATCAGTATATATTGTCTGATATTTGTATAAATGAGTGGTATCATTATTTTTATGATATTACAAGAGTATTTTAGGTATCACTAACGTATTCGTTTTAATCAATTGATGTTGATTTCTTAAATAATCGATACATTTACTTTTGATGATGAAATTGCTGATCGAAATCGATCACGGTACTGATTATATTATAGTAAGATATACTGAAGTGATAAAAATAAAAAGTGAGGTTATGTAATTCTAGTTAAATAGATAAGGAATTAGTGATTATATATTACTGAGGTTGAAGAAAATGTGCCTTAATTTGACAGTTATTAGGCGAGATGATATATAATAAGGTAATATGCAATATATTAAACTCATGTGAATAAAAGGCATTCGTAAGATGGCTAAATGAGAGGTAAATTATATTGATATTAAATATTATTAATTTATCATTATCATTCTTATATTATATAATCATCATTTCAATCTTCATCTATAATGCTAATCTTCTGTATAATCATCATCATGCATTTCAATCATCTTATCCTGCCTTTTTTTCCCCAAGACTGGGGTTAAAGGGCGTGTAACATGCATCGGAAAAAGAAAAATAGTAGTAGAAAGAATATGACACAGTCGAAAAGAAAGCCCGCCTTACAGCCCTCCTCTATAACCTATTAGTGAGAACTCCGTCGCAGTCAGAAAATCCACCCTAGAGCAGCTACATAGGACCGCGACTGCATCTGATGGAGAGCCTGAGCCCCTATGAGCAGCCGACTCCAGGAAATCATAAATCAATAATTACAGTTTAGACCATTACTCGTTAACTAATTAATTCTAGGTAGGGTTCATGCGCTATAGATAGCATGCTACAACAATTTTTGTGGTTCGGTAACCTAACCGTAAACTAACCAAACTTGACCTAAATTAACCTAAGCCTAATTCATTAACGGGAGTTCAACTGCTTATTAAAAATTGTGTCATATAATATATATATATATATATATATTATATTATAATATATATATATATATATATATATATATATATATTATATATATATATATATATATATATATATGTAATATATTATATAATATATATTATAATATATATATACACTTATAATATATATATATATATATACTATATATACTAATATATATATATATATATTCATAATATCTAGATATATATATATATTATAATATCATATATTATATAATAGGGATATCACATATACAACTACATATTCTCATACTCTCCTATTTATTTTACTCTCGTCCACAGCCTTGAGGCCACTGTCAATCCACTATTGAAGGCAAATCCCGTTCTACTTCTCAGTTTCTGTCTTCCGTGTAGGTTATGTGCTATATCCTTTTCTAGTCTTCGTTCCCTCTTTCTCACTCCAAATTCTCGATCTGCGAACTGTACACATTCTTTCAATATCTAACTGTATCTGTCTCTCGCGTATCGAACCGTGAGATGCTCTATACTCAGTTCCCTCCTCTGTCTTACTGTGCGTACTCTAACCTACCACTTTCTTCTTTTGTCCTCCTTGCCTTCTGGTCTCCACCCCCCCTCCACTCTCTCTTCTCCCCATCTCTCTCCCAGAGTGTTCCAGCCACCTCAAACTGCTCTCTCTCGTTGTGCTCAATCTTCACATAACGCCTAGTCCCTCTCAATCTTCGATCATTGCTTTCAACACCGTGCTCACTATCTATACTACTTCCTTCTTGTCTCTTTTAAGCCCAGCACTATTAGCTCCCCACGCAGCCTACATCTAAATGGTCTTGCACTCGGCTTTCCCTTGTAATTGTGATTTCAATTCGTGAGATTTTCCAAAACTTCCTTTCTTCCACGGGCACACTGAGATAACATCCCAGAATATATATATATACACCACAAAACTTTATCTCTTCAATATTTCGGCCTGCAGAGGGCACATTCTCGGATTCACTTCTCATACCATAAGGTAATTCTCTGAAATGCGCTCATTATTTACTACCCTTTATATCATTGCGTAATCATTACACAACTAACTCTAATACGTATTATCATTTCCTCATTATAATTATATATATAGATATATATTTATTAATTCTTCTCTAACATATACCTTATTTAAACTAACTAGCCCTCCCTAAAGTGAATTATTAGTATTCCATTATCATGAAGTACAATGATGTTGAATCATTTAGATCTATATCACTTACTTATATCCAGACCTATTATAAGTCTCACTACTATAAACATTATTAAACACAGGTAACAATACATACTATTATCCACTCATGATTTAAGACTATAGATACGATCATATGAGTCGTACAACTATGTAACACATAAATATCACATTATACAAACCTATGTGGATTGCTCACATAATTAATTAATAATAATTAACAATGGCGGTGTCTAGTGTCAATCACATGTTACGAACGAGATATTTTGTGCTCATCGAGAATTAAGCTGCGTTTCCAGTAGCCCGAGTGCAGCCCGTGTGCAAAATCGACTCGGAAAAGCTTCGAATTGATAAAAAATTACATTAACCATACATGACAATAAGATCTAACTAATAATAATAATTAATAATTAATAATAATAATTAATAATAATAATACAATACATAATATTCGTAATTTCATTCAATTTTTATTATAATTTAATTATAAACAGATAATAATCGAATATAAATAAATTAATTTTCACTTAAAGAGACGTATAGGACATAACTACTAACTGACTATGTTGACTACTGTTAGAGGGGGAGACCTGTGGATTCGATCTCAGCGACCCTCATTGAAAGTCGAAAGCAAGTTTTGGATTAATAATTATAATAAACTTTGAATAATAATAAACTCGAATATTATTTAAATATGCGAAGATACCGATAGATAGCTCTGGTCTTGGGAAACTAGTCTTATGTTCTTTGCGTCAGAAACATTCCAACACAAATACTCTATGAATGTGAACTGCGACTACATCTCGTATAACTTAAAATTCTTTAATTCCACAATTTGTAATTAATTTATCTGATAGATTCATATATTAAAAGATTACGGCAAAAATAACTTGGTACAATTTTATATATATACATAGCCTCGAATAGCCACAATTACTATTCACAAAAGAAATACAATTCTCTCTGATATAACCTACTTCTTATGACATCAATAATACAGATGGAATGCATTCCACTCTTAACACAAGCATTTTTAACCAGAACTAAAATACAACATTTGACTATTGTATATTTTGTTATTTAAAAATCTTTAATACAATACTAATATAAAAAAAAATTACTGTATTAAATTTAGCAATAACTATTAAAATGTGCACTTACCCTTGTACTCCGCCTCACTACCTCCTTATGGGTTGCTTTGAGGGATTCTTTATTCCAATACACATTTATTTCATAAATTCACGAAAAAAATTTACACTGCCACCACCAGACTCTTATAATTCTTGTCTCAATCTATATCAACCCAAATAACATGGATCCATCCACTACAAACATTGGTACTTATCGTTATTAGTCAAGTATGAGAGGAGGAAACGATAGGGTCATCCTATATATATATCAAACAAGTAACTTTCCCGTCTACTGCCGTTCACTTCGACTTCCTTGGCAAAATAAGTAATAATTAACTCTCTCATGAGCTTATTTACCTTTTGCTTGAAATGAAATAATTAGTAATAATAATTAATAATTAAATATAATATCAAAAAATCAATCAATTTAATAATTATTAATCAATATTACTACACCTTTAAATTACATATTAATCATAATAATAATAATAATCATACAATATATCATATTATGTAATCTCTTTCAAAGTAATTAAGATTCACTAACCTTACACTTAAAATAATACACTATCACAATTAAATTTCACTAAATACAAACTTACATGACTACATGTTAGAAACTTTCATTTATCAATATTATATATATATATATTCATCTTATCTATATTATCGTGCAACTTTTCCTTACAAATTCTCCTAATAAAATATAACTTGTAAAACTGAATTTATGATTATATTATATTATTATTATTTATATCTTTTATCTCTCTATTATTAATCTCATTTTTTTCTCTCAAAATTAATAAATACTTTTCATATTCAGTGATTAATTATTATTATTATTTTCTATATTTAAATTGTATAAAATTTGAATCTCATTAAATCCAATACAATTACTCCCGTACTATACCACTCATTTCATATAAATTATCTGCACCATTATTTTCATTTTTATTTTATTATTCTATACTCTAATATTCTCATATACCTTTCTCAATATCATTAATCCAGTACATTCGTGATCTGCACTTCTATTATTATTATTCTACAATTAATTAATTACTTCATTTGAAGATTCAGAATATATGCGTTTCGCACATACGAATAGAACATCTTAAATATTTAAAATTCTCTAGAGATTATTGTTACCCAATATGTAATGGATTTTACGTGGTTTGAGTGACTAGAAGATCATCCTAGTTTCTTCCCAACTTTACCCTTATTAATAAGTAGGTACTATATTTATATACTGCTATCTCCCCCTAATCTCTCATTACGGAACTATATTAGATAAAGAAGTGTTTAAAAATGCGTATTATGTTAATACCACAATCTATTCTCAATAATATCCAATCAATAAACATTATTCATCAGCTCTCTATCAGTTCATATATATTGATTATATATGTTTAATCCAACACCAACAACGTATATTATTAATACCTGTCACAGAGCTTCCCTATTCTGGCATAACTTATTTATCATCTATATATATATATATATATATTATATATATATGTATAATTATATATATATATACTCTACCCTATATATATATATAATACCATATCCTATCATAACTTGACTAATGACCTCATCCTTCAAAATATCCTATTATTTTCTTCAACCATCAAACCCACACACAATTCCTATCATAGTTTCATCAATATTAATTAACTTATATAATAGTATATATATATATATATATATTATATATATATATATATATATATATATATATATATATATAATATACTATAGTGTAGCAGATTTTCGAATATGAGTTCTATTTCTTATCACTACACTTCCTCTCCATCACAGTCCATATTTCATCTCAAGTTACCAAAAAGACTACCATCATATTAGGCCCAGCATTTTGACGTTTTCGTATTCTTCTTCTATGAGGTACTCATAAAAAACTATATTATTCCTCACCATGTTATATCTACGCAGTTATATACATTGCTGGCAATGCCTGTTACCCAAATGTGTTTTTGCTCGGGGCGGACAATCTCGCTTAAGAGACAAAGAGAAAGACTATAAAAACATAATATTACCAATATATTATATAATAAATCAATAATTATCTTACACTATTCAATCTAAATAAATAATCTGTTTCATTTAAACTCATATAATTATTTCTATATTCCTCAAACTAACGTACTTTACGACAATCAGCTGTTACATATAGCGATAGGAATATCTTATCTTTTTGGTGTTTGCCTCCTTCTCCGTGTAAAATTTTCACATTAAAGAATAAATGAGTAAATTATTCAGTATCGTTTTTTATATTGTAGATATATATAATAAAAACATTCTATATCGCTAATACTAATTATTTTATGGTCATATGACTCGATGGGCCCTAATGGATTTGAACCACTTTTTCTATTAGGACTATCTCTCGATGCAACATTATATCATCTTTTATTTATATAACTCTTGCTTTTTTAATACGGCGTCATGCACATTCGCATAGAGGGGTCTACCAAGCCCACGGGGACATCTACTTTCATTGCGCGGACTAGTGGTGGCTCCTCATACCTCCAATACGAGTGTTGGCGGCTTGGTACTTCCTTACATATCCACACCTCCAGCGCCAACATACCACTTATCCCTAGAGCGTGCGGGCGTATATCTCTCCCTGAAAGCAACCGTCTCCTCCTCGCCGTGTGGCGGAGGATATTGCTTACGTTCACGACACTCTCTGTCTGTACAGGTTTTCTCCCACGGACGGCCTCTGAGTGTTCAGCACCTTCACACAGCACTGTCTTCTGTGCATTTTCGGTTTGGTTCTGGTCTCTAGCCATTGATGATGCATTCATGTTGTTGTCATTCATGCTGTTTGTTTTTTTCTCAAACGTTTTGGGTTATTTAAAATAGTGAAAGTCATTATTTCTTTATAATGCAGAAGATATGTTTATTTCACACCTCAAGTGTAAAGAGGTCTCTAAATAGGCTTTTAATAATATTACTTGTATTATAATTATTATTCATCCATAACTTATTTTTATTTATTGTATATTTATAATTATTATTGTTTTTTTACATTTTCTTTGTGAAATTTTACCAGGATTCTCTTTCAAACATATAATTATTAGCGGCCTAGAGTCAGCTGTATCCTTTTCGGCTGTAAGCTATTGTAGTTATGTGCAGAGTCTAAAGTTTTAGAATCGCCAATATATTATTACAGCTGTGTTAATTCTAATTTTCTTAGTGTGATTATAGATATATTACTTGGTATTTTAGTTTTTTATAATGGGTAACACATTTCCGGAGGCAGACTTGGCTGTGCAGCGTATACCTAGAGAATCTAATACCTCTATGTGACAATGATGATAATCCAAACAGTATTAGTCCATATGTAGGAAATGCATTTATAGTATTTTTACGAGTACAAAAATGAAAAGCCGACAAAATTGCGAACAGCTGACTACTAAGTATGAGATGGACTGAAGAGTATGTTTCATGTTTTTTTATTGGTGTTGTGATTTGTTATATCAGTCACTGCTTGTGCTACTATAGCTTAGTTTTTATATACTCTTGGGTAATTGTATATTCTTATATTATATATACTATATTTATATATATATATATATATATATATATATTGTCTCTAAATCTTCTTTAATATAAATTAAACAATAATAAATATTGGTAAATTATACTTAACACAAGAGTTAGATATACCAGATAAATTATATAGAACAGTGTTTCCCAACTATTAAATGCCACTCACTGCTTGTGGGTGGCTATAAAACTGTGTAAGTATAATTTAAGCGCTACTGTTGAAAGTTAAGAATCCGAACTTTAAGAAGAATACTTAAATTAGAAAGTTTATTTATTATTATTATTAATATTATTAATATTATTTAATTATTATTTATTATTTTATATAATTATATTGGTTTAAGTAAAGAAATTATTGTTTTATATTTACAAATAGATAATTATTAATATTAAATTTATCATATATTAATATAATTGGTGTATTTTTTGATATATGTAATTTGTTTGAGCTCTAGTCACACTTCATAACCTATTTTATTTTATTAAAAATAAAGTTGATCCTTAAAGAAAGAGGCTTTGCGAAAAAGAATATAAAAAAAAAAACATAATAGAAAAAGGTAAAATGAAAAAAATAGCTGTAAAATTAAAGACATTAGTTTCTTTATTAACGAGTATAAACCTACTATATATACTGATATGGGCTCATATATTTCATTATACCACTATATAACATCAATATATAATAGTGAGAGGTGGAAATCTAGTATAAAAAAAGTGAGGAATTGATTTACATTTAGTGGGGATTAAATACCTATTTTTTAATTGTTGAAAATCGAATAAATATTTAGTTTGAAGTTCTCGTGAGCATTGGTTTTGTTTGCTGGTATGACTCTATATATATAAGAATTAAAATACGTCTCAATATAGGGACCTCACTATATACAAATTTATTCTCTTATAATCACTAATATTTCTATCAGCCTCTCACCTATCCAGATTCACTTCGAAAGAGCGAGAACTCAAAGCAACAGGTAGACATCTCGCTCATGGGATGAGGCAACCAAGTATAAATGTATAGAATCCCAAAAAATGACGCTTGTTCAAGTATACCAGAAGTGAGAGCCATCGAGTGTCATTAAATAATAATCCGCCCTCACCTTTCATCACGCCACGTAGAGAGAGATAATACATGTATGTAGTCGTGTGGAAATGATGAATGAAGAGGCTACGTTACGGATCTAACTAAAATAGAGCTTAAGACCGTGTATATAAGCAAAGAGATAAGTTTGTTGTTCTAAATATTAATTAGTGAAGTGGTTACCCTAAAAAAAAGTTTGTCATAAAATAAATATATTGTTTAAAATTTATTATTTATTAATTATTTGTAAAACCATATTTGAGTTTTAACTTTTAACGACTCCAGGGGAGTTAATAATGTATAAAGATCTAAAACTTTTTATGTGAAAAAGGGAACTAGTATATATTGCCGACTTTGCTTGTGATCGTGAATATTTAATTAGTTATACTGGTCTTGTTATTATATATTTAGTGAGAATAGGTAAAACAGGATTAATTTTGTACGACACTAGCAGTTTCAAATGAGAAAGTTTTTTTTGATGATACAGTTGCGACGTCACAATAAATTAGAGAAGAGTTTTGTTTGAACCTTTCCTAATTTTAGTGATATAGCTCAGAGAATATTGTTAACTAAAAATAGATTAATGTGTTAGAAATTAAGTTATTTCATCAATATTTAATAGGTTTTGAAGGCCATCTACCGATTGAGCTAGAAAGACTTGGAAAGCAGATAGCCGATTTCTCTTCCGCCTCTTTACTGTTCTTATCTTACCCAAATTTTATTCGTTCAATATCATGTTAAAAATTTAATTCGTGCCATGCATGAGCATTAACGAATTCTCTTTAGAACTCTTATATTTTCAGTTTCAATATACACTTGATAAATAAATTATTATAATATACATATGAACCTGACTACTTAAAAAGTACTTTCGGCCTGATAACTCATTGAGAGCTATGTTAATGACACTTCTTTTAGTGTCTACTTAAGGATAACCGCTAGGGGATATCGTTCAGCTAAAATTATATTATATATATATTATATAATATAATATATAATATAATATTATAAATATATATATATTATTAATAGATATAGATATTAATATATTAATAATATATATATATATATAATATTATATTAATATATATATATACCCTATATATATATAAATATATATAAATAAATATATAATAATATATTATATATAATATTAATATTATATATATATATATATATATATTAATTATATATTTATATATATAATAATATATATATATATATATATATATAATATATATATTTATTTGAAAAAATTATTATGTATTATTTTAATATATGGGTGGGTTATTGAGTAGGTAAGTTATTTTTTCCTGTTGTTACCATGGGGCTCCAATCACCTTCCACCCCCTGATAATTAGGCTCTTTCAAAACTTTTTATTTTTTATATAAACTAAGATAAATAATTATCTATAATTTTTAAAATTTATCCCAAAAAAATTTACTAAAAAAAAAAAATAAAAAAAAATATAAAATTGAAGATAATAAATTTAAAATAAATTTTATATAAACTAATATATATATAATAAATAATGTATAATAAACCAATTCTTAAAACCTACATTTTTAATCCTGAGGTAAATATTAGTATAAATAAAAATACAATCTATATTAAACCTTACTATTGTTAACTAAGGTATTAGAATGTAAACTAAATGAAATGGATTATATAAAATTCGTATATAATCAGTACATAAATATAAATTTTAATCAGGATACATTTACCAATAACGTAAATAAATAAAAAATCATTTTTAAAGACTTAATCCAATTTGTGTCTCATATATTCACATTTTTGTAAATAACATTTCTATAAAATGAAATTTTATAATTTAATTTGAGTATTTTATATTAATTAATATTATAACTTTACATATTAATGAAATTTGAAAGATCTTAATGCGCTCCAGACTTGCATGTATTAATTAATATCGGATAGAATCTTTATATTACATTTGTATATTTAGTTTACATTCATATATTATATTTTTTAAATTTTATTTTTCATTCAATTTTATTTAAATTAATTCTTTTTATATGAATTTTTCTTTCTATCTCTCACTTTTAAATCATCATGATGTACTTTACTACATTATTATTTGAAGCGAGGTGAAAACCTCGCGTAAAATAACGATTCATATGAGACACAGGCGTATATATGAATGGAATGTTTACAAGGATGGTTCCAGAAAAAATATAGTAAAGCAAGCAGCATAGTACGTGGACGATGAGGAGACGTGTAGGAGGAATGTAAGATAGGAATAAAAGATAGGAGTTAGCCTTGAGTTTCGTTCTATCTATTGATAATTATCTTTCATAATCTTCTAATCGAGTCTTCTTCTTCTCTTCTTCGTTTACTTTGTACTTTTACTCCTCTCTGTCTTCGTTCTTCTTCATTGTGAAAATATTGATTAATTATACTATTATTTGTCTGTTAACTACATAAAGTATTAAAATCTCATTTATTGTCTTATTATTTATTGTCTATTATTATTGATTAATATACACTTTTGTATATGATCTCTCATATAGTGATGTGATCTAATTTTTTATTTATTATTTATTATGTTACTATTTTTTATTCTTATTTATGGAGTGTTTTTTAGCGAATTATCTCCGCCGTATTCTTTAAGTATTATTATTATTTATTATATATCTTGTTATTATTCTTTAATACAGTTATTATTATTATCCATGTTATTATTATTATTTATTATAATATTATGTGGAATTTATATGATTATGTATATTTATTAGTATTATTCATCTTATACAATGGTTAAAAGTATATTAATTCTACTTTATATATATATATATAATAATAGTGAACATGTAGCGGACTTCATTGGTGATATGGATATTATATAAAATGAGCTTTTCCTGGGCAGGCCTACTTTTCAGGTGTGGCCTATCACATTCGTATAACTGATATACTAGTTATATTATTTATTATTAAGTAAAATTTAATTTTACAGATGAGTATTTATATATTGGTTGCGTAATGTATTATATAGTAGCGCTTAATTCCTACTTCTTATTTTTTTATTTTTTGTACATTAGTAACAAAAGTAGGGGTATGGCATAAATATTTGGCATTATATTCAATTTTTTTTCTATATTATATTAAGAGGTTCGCGTACCATGACCATCCGCCTATCCCTCGAAATCACAATATTAGATCCTGGAACATCACGCACCTAGATCAGAAGTGTTACTATACCGGAGCTTCGATTATCTCGACGCAACGCATCCTCTTATGAAAACTGTGTAGTGTTAAATTGAGAGCGGAATGTTTACATTGTGATTAAATGCTTATAAAAATAAAATCCTTATTGGCAATCTGTTGTATGGGAGTTATATGGAATAATGTAATTTTGAATTTTCGAATTTTTAAACATTTATATAGATATATATACTTATAGTACTGAAAATGAGGAAAATGCGCCGTCAAAGGACTCGCTTTATTATATATGATTTTCATCGGAACATATTGTAATATAATATATAATATATATATAGATAAATTACTGTATATATATATGAAAGTAAGCTTAAAAAAAAATAGATATTATATATATTATATATATATAAGCATGTTAATACACATGGGCTTGGTAAGTATGTGAGATGATGAATAGTCTAAAGTAGACTAAACATAAATAATAATAACTTGGCTAGTTCCCAGGAAGCATTTTATCTACTGTCGAGACTCTCTGAAGTCTCATCCTCCCATCCGTCCTCTATCTTCGAAGTCCACGAGCTCTCTTCTCAATTCCATTAGTGTTCGAGTGGAAAGATGGATCTCAGCCTCTCTATGGATCCCTCCTGAGCGTGTCATCCGTCATCGCCACCTATCTCTGACAATGTACGCCACGACAATGTATCCCCTCATAGACTCTTCTGATATCCCCCTGCTCCGATAGGTGGCCCTCCCTCTCCTCCCCCATCCTCTCGAAGATGTCCCAGCCACCCTTCAGTAGTTTGTGTCATATTATTGATTCTATCTGCACTACTTTACTATCCCTGCTCTCGTGCTCTACATTCTTCAGGTTAGTCAAGCGTTCATTTTCGTGACTCACCGTCGTAATCTCTCTCTTTCTCACTCTGATATCTTCCCTAGCGATTACTCCTCATCTCTAATACGCGGCGAGTATCCTCCTCCTCGCCTGTCGTAGACTAATCTGCTCATATCTATAGTGGAACAAATGAGATAAATTCTTGTTGGTCGTCCATAGAACATCTCCGCTCGACATCATGACATCAATGATATGGGAGTAGCACATAAAAACTATGTTATGCTCTCAAATAAATTCGCATTTCTTTTTCACATCATAGCAGAGTGGGCCTTACACTAATATTCTATGATTCTTTTGCAAAGGAAGAAAAACGCTCACGCTTCTTCCGTATTTTTCTATCTCTTTCAGCGATATCTTTCCAACTCCTCCCCTGTTTCCGAACACACACTTCCTAAAACACTAAAACTTGCTACTTCTGTTTAGTTGCTGCCATCTATCTGGATATTTAAACCTTCCATATCTCTCTCTATTTATTCCCATAAAACACTGTCTATGCTTATATTCATTTTCATATGGCCTCTCTCTCGAAAAAACATCATATTCTACATCTTTCATTAGTACCCTTCTGTTAATGTCTTCATCCACAGCTTACTAGCGGCCTCCAGGAAAGCTATATCGGCGGCGTATGCAAAATACCCCATCATTCAATTTTTTAGTATTCTCTTATCCAAGCTTTTTAACTCAATTATTCTATCTTATAACCTATCTTAAATTAAAGCCTTAATATGAACAAGGACAGGGCAAGAATATTTATATTATCAAAATAACTGTTTGTAAATAGTTCTCCCAAGGTATTAGACATCAACATAACCAGACGATAACACACTCCCCTTCTTCACCCCTGTTCTCACTGGAAACCACTTTTCATTTCTATGTCCCTTTCTCACCTTGCACTTTCACACCCCATACAAGCTCTTAATTGCATATATATAATATTGTTAAGAAAAGTAGACGAAATTCAGGCATACCCACAACCTATCTCTTGGGACCTAATCAAAAGGCGTTTTGCAAATCCACGAAGGACACACTCACCCCAACATTGAATTCCCATGTCTTCTTCACAATCTGTCTTCTTAAACTAAAGACCAGATCCGTTTTCCCCTATCTTTCTATACCCGTGCTCTTCCCTCTCCCAACTTTGGCATCTACTCCTTCTCAGTCTTCTCTTCCAACATTCTTTCATATACCTTTTACTATGTGGTTTATCAGGATATGCTCCTGTTATTTTCACATTTACCAGCATCTCCTTTACCTTTTATATATTTGCCTCACGTAAATTATTGCTTCTCCCCCCACTATTCCGGCTCTCTACCAACCCTCCAGCACCTATTCAGAACTTAGATGATACTTCTTTTGTTTGAGGCCCCCCGCTCTCTTTACCAGCTCTTATACTCACACCATCCTCACCCAGGCGTTTTCCATTTTTTAATTATATAGAGCTTTAATATATATGTTAAACAGGTATAGTAATTGGAAATGGAAGGAATAAGACTAAACAAGGAACGTGACCAGTTACTCAAATAAGTTGTATGTTAATATTGTAAAAATAAAATAATATAAATAGTATACATAGCCTAATTAATGCTTTATATTATTTGAAAGACTCATATTTCAGGTAAGATGTATATTTATATAATGATACTTGGTATTCTTTTCTAATATGAAAACAAACTAACCAGATAAGAGGAGGAAGTAAGGATTATAAATATGAAACTTATTCACAAAAATTATACCAATAATAACTATAATTTTTAATTCAAAACTTCAAAGAGTAAACATCCGCATCCGCATCCGCATCCGCTCCCATATATGTCTGCTGGACAATCTATTCTATTGTCGCATGTGTGGATTTTAATTGTCTTTTAAAAAATCGCTTATTTTTCTCCGCATTCGCAATTGATGATATCAAAAACCTCACATGACCAGAAGGAGTCCATCACTAATATATAAATATAAGATAAATATAGGAATACAACAAAGTTTATTGATACTTATAGTAATTAAACGAATAACTTTTATAAAGATAGGGAAAGACTTTATACATATATATATAATATTATATATAAGGATAATAATTGTAAGGAATATATATATATATATATAATGATAATATATATGAGAAGAAGGTAAGAAAGAGTGTAGAGGTATTATATATAACAATATATATAGAAAAGGTAAAGTGTTTTGAACATTATAAGGTAAAAATTATGAATATGAAAGTATTTATTAAATACTGAAGGAATATTAATGAGTGAATTATATATAATAGAATTGAGAATCTAACCTAACATACAATCCTGAATACTAGAACATGAAAATATATATATAAATAAATATATATAAGTTAAATAAAATTAGAAAAAAGAAAAGAGAAATAAAGGATAAATAAATATACAAGCTATATATTATAATATATAGTATATTAGGATATTATTGAATATATGAATTATATGTATTAGATAATTATAATATATATTAGGTTATATAGTATAAAATATATATATAATATATAATATATAGTATATAGATAATATATATATATAAACTATATATAAATATATATATATATATATATATATAGTGTTAAAGATGTTAGAGGAATCAAGAATCATAACATACATCAATATAAAAAAATTGGAAGCACATCATCTATTCTAAATATAAACCAGATATATATATTAGCTATATTATAAATAGATATAGTAAAAAATATATTTTAGTAGTATATATGGTCTTATGTTTTATTGAGGCGTGCCTCACGTGTATTATTGTGGGATCCTGACAAGTTACATGACTCTTTATACGATAATATATTGTAAAATTTTTCCTAATGTTAGCTAAAATATTTATTTACCCAATTTTCAAGTTAAGTATGATGGAACTAAAAAGCTCTAATTTAAAATGGTGTATTTTAGCTTAACTTACACTAATACACATAGCCTCAAGCGATAGTGAACTTAACTAGAATTAGACTTAAAGATAGCTGTTAACTTAACGCTTAACTTAACCTAACTTGATCTATATTTATTTCATCTAAATTAAAATCTTTTTTTAAAATTAGGAAAAATCAAAATTGAAAAAAACTCATTTAAAATCACAATGACATAGTAACTTGATCATTAAAAAAACTATTGATTAGTAATTCATATACATAAGACCCCTATGGAACTGATTACTAGTATCTACTCGAGTATCGTATATTAGTAGTGTTCGAGGAGTAGGAGTTTCACTAAAGTAAAATAATAGAGACGATTATCAATATCACGATCTATGATATACGTAGATGGAAGTAATAGTAATGTATATATCAGACTATATAGATGATGAAGATTTATATCCTTATACTATATAGGAAAAATCAAGTTTAGAATATATATATAAATAGTATATAATTGATTATTAATATTAAATTATGGTACGTATATATTATATATATTTAATATATTCATTATCATTTATATTGCCTGCTCAGTGTTTTTGGACTATCTGGTTCGCTAAGTATACCAGTCATTGTCCTCTGTCAAATTTTAATTTATACATTAACAAAGAGGATAAAAGCACCTTAAATCTTTTATTGTTATATCGTATATATGATTATGTAAGAAATTATTTAATTCTCATTCTAATAGAAGGTAATAGTGTTTGATTATTTTTTTTTTTTAGTGGGTATATATTCATAAGAGTGTATCAGAAGGCGCCAAGTGCGCGGAAGAGAGAAGTATAGTGAGATTATCCATATTCTATAAAAAAATGCAACACTTACAATCTATCAGCGGATTTATGCAACCAGCAAAGTCGATTACACAAGACAATTTCTTTATTCCTCGCGTGCATTTAGCTCCTACATAGGTCCAACACGTAAGAAAAACAAACCATCTAGTTGGGGAGCCCTCTCTCAAGTGGAGCGAACCGATAAACTAGAGCTCTAAATAGCGACACCCACTAATCTTCGCGCTTTCTCCGCAAATCTAAGAACCCGTGAGGCCAAGAGATGTCCAATACCCTATTCCGATCGCTATCTATCTTTCGAGGGTCATTGTGTTCTACAAAGACGGAGTAATATACACATCCACCATTTTCATGATAGACATACCAAATTCGACCTCATTACTATGGGCTACGATACCATTAAAAAACTACATCCACTCACAAACATCTTATATGCTGCCTGAATACAAATAATCCCTGTTCTCCATCCAGACAAAGCTTTTCTTGAGCTTGTGTTAAATTAGGAGTGACTCATAATAATGCTATGGATAACGAAAATAATAATAGTAATAAATATACAATAAAATATATAATAATAATCTTTAAAAATAACTTAAAGATAATATAAATTAATAATAATAATAAAAGAGTGAATAAGCCGCCAATCTTGAGATGAGGTATAATACAGTGAAGTTGGTGTTGTACATCTCTGCTCTCGAACCATGACAGCACTCGATTAAACCGAAAGCCGTTAACTCTACTCAACTAACTTCTGTTGAGGATTCACTTTGTCATACCGAACGTATGCTCTCAGGGACCGCTTTCTCCTCGAATCGAGTGTCATTATGGTCAGATTATTAACATCCTCTCTAAAGTATTCCTATTCATCCAAACAGAGGTCACTTTAAATTTGATTGATAGCAGCTCTAGCGAGTACCCCTTGCTCACATGTCACACTACCACAGCTTCGTGTCTATAGAGACTGTGAATCTTCCTTTCAACTGTCCTAATGACTCTGCGATCAGGAATATTTCTACCCCGCTCTAACTCGAAGTGTGAGAATTGATATAATCTATTATTCGTCATGTTTTCATTTCTCCCAGCTGGAACTCTTATTATTGCTCATAGATCTTTCTATATTTAATTAGTTCATACATGTAAGATTGGAGTTCCACAGGCAGAAAGAACTCTTAAGATTCTTTATTGGACCTAGTCACTAATTGATTAGTTATTACACACAGTTTAATTCTACTAATATTTATTAATAATATCTATTGTCATTATCACGTTAGTATACGAGTCAACTCTAGTATTTTTTTCTCCGTGAGCAACACATCTACAAAAAAGCGTGAATAATTCTTTTTAATAAAATTTAACATTACATTAATTTTTGTGTTAAATGCATGATATAATAGTAAAATGAACTAAATATCATCTAATCTGAAGTCTAATAATTATTAATGACAACTAAAGTCGAATCCCGTCTTTGAGAACGCCACTTCAACAACGTGATGTACATGCCAGGGACCTTTTCTCAACTGATTGTGATACAACAGGGTAATTTTAGCTCGTGTTATTGTGTAAAATTTTTATTTTTCTATTCTCTAATATAAATAGTGAATATGTTATATGTGTATATTATAATCATTCTTTATATTTTATTTATTATATATATCTATATGAAACATTTTCTGCACAAGAATATTCAGAATCTTTGATGTAAAGTGATAATATATGCAAGGAGTTTTCTATACCTTTCTTCTATATAGTGTTTTAATTTCTCTGAAATTATTATATTTATAACTTATAATATGATCTATATATATTTGACATATAAAAATACACAAAATTAATTTTCTATTAATTATATTACTATCCTTTTTTGTGATCACGCGAGTCGTGCTTTTCTTCAGCAATAGAGACAAAAAGCGGTAAACATTGTTTTTGCCATATTTATATCCTAATGGGTGTATCATGAGACCGCAATTTTACTTCAAACAACATGGCAGAAGTCGGGGCCTCTCGCACCTCATTCATCTCCTGAATGTGTTATATACGTACTGAATCACGATAGTGAGGCGTATATAGGAACAAGATATATTTTTATCGCAATTATGTTATAATATAAGCAAAAGAAGCAAGACTGAAAGGGCGTCATTGATTATATCACTCTTGGAATTCGCGAAAGTATAGAATTTTCTCGTATATTCCTCCTATTCTCTGACACGTACTCTTTACAAGGTGTCAGAGATAGAAACGTGCTGTTATACGTGTGATGATATATGGGCTCAGATGTAAAATCAGTATGGGAAGAAGATATTTATATAAACCTGTAATTAAGAGCTAAATCAGATAGTATCAACGGTATTTTGTTCTTATTTCAGTACCATGTCTTCTTTGTTAGGGGGGGACGACACAATTTGGCTCTTTGGTCCCTGAAAATTTCTTATTAGGTATACCATACCTTATTGTAGCTTCTTGGTTAGGTCATATATAGTGAAATTAAGTCAACTAGCATGCTGATGCCCGATTCGTTTTCATATACGCTATACTTTTCTGTAGCATATGTATCATCTCAAGATAACACATTTCTCATTTCGAGATATTTCATTTTTTGATACAACAAAAAATAATTTTGTTAGACATATATGATTTCTGAATTTTATTATGCTAAAATATAAATTTACATGACTTACATGATTTGTAATCTACTGATTTCGAATTCCTAATGCTGATTTCGACTATTCTATATAGGTTCCGGTTATACAACCTGAAAATGCAAAATTGTAATTTTCTTATCATTTTAGGCTAACAAAATAATAATTACTCATATAACGAAATAGCAAATAATATTATCTATTAGATTTCATACCTAGACCCATCCTCACATATGTGCACTCGTAATGAATTTTTCATACACTCGTCTATTTGCTGCCAGAACGTCATCATAGTGAAGAGTCACGCTCGAGATCTGTCGGTGTTCTGTGTGCATACATTGTTTTACTCTATTATAGGTAGAATTTGTATTTATATTATTCTATATATCATGTTAAGGGTAATTAACTATATTTTATATGTGAGTTCAGATATTAAGAATCGAGATATACTTAGGGTATATTTTAGTCTTGGCATTGAATAATTTTTATGACTTATATGATTAACACAAATGAGTAAAGTACCGAACTTTGATCTAAAAGCACACTATTAACAAAATATAGCTGTGGATTAAGTCATATTTATCTCATAATTAGTG
The DNA here is from genome assembly GCA_015478945.1 of Trachelipus rathkii. Lineage (NCBI taxonomy): Eukaryota > Metazoa > Arthropoda > Malacostraca > Isopoda > Trachelipodidae > Trachelipus > Trachelipus rathkii. The sequence continues at coordinate 3,318 of JABUQX010109888.1, read as the reverse complement.
ATATTATTGATTATTTAAAACAATAGGTGATCTATACGATCTAGCTTTTGAAACTTATATATATCACACTTACTCAAGTCCAGGAAAGAATGAAGATTAAAAATTAATTAAATATTATTTTAATATCTTTATTATATATAGTGATATATATAAATAATATATAGTAAATATATTAAAAATAAAATAAAATTCATTATATGCAAAATACTCTTATAGACACTAATTTCTTCTCTTCTCCCTTATTTTCTGTAATTATAAAATACATTTGTTAGTATATATTTAGCAGTATTTTACTCCACTTTTACGTATGCCATTATGGTACCTACTCACTAATTTCAAAGTATTTCTTTTTTTTTCTTTTTATTTTTCTCTAGAAAAACTATAGGAAGTAGGATCGCAAAAGACGTAAAGGCTCAAGAATAAGGTGAAAGGTAAAAAATGACTCCTAAAAAAGATGAATAGGCATAATAATAAATAATAGGTTATCCATTAAAGAAGAAAGCAATAGAGACAGCTCTTCTTGTAAGGAGTCCCTTCCTTAATCACGAAAGCGCTTAGAGTATGATTTAATTTATATTAATTATTATTATTTGTATTAATTTAGTGATATATAAAGAACATTCTTGAGTTATGGACTTATTTTATTCATATACTAATAAATAAACTTAACTATCCGTAGATCTATTATTATTATTTGTAATGTATTACACGTTTATACCTATTATTATTTATTAAGTAAGTTAATTTTATTTTCTGATTATTTTATTGTTTTTATTTCGATTTCATATAGGTTAAAATATATTTTAATATTCACAGAGCCGAGAAGTAGGAGGAAGGAGGAAGAAGTAGTTCTACTGAGTAAAAAGCATAGTGAGTGACAAGAGGAAAGGCAGTAATTTAAACTTATTATGGAACTCTTACTTCTATGTCTGTATGATGAATGAGAGGTAAAGATAAGTAATTATATTATATTACTATTTAATATATTTACCCATTATGTATTAGTGTTATGTTAACCTCATTTCACTCAAATTAAGAAAAAGAAAATTATGTTGTCATGAATAATTGAGCTAAAATCTAGATGATAGACGATCCTAAATACCCTTAATATGAGAAAGAGTTTAATTAATGTTCAAGTATTTATTCTAGTTTAGTAAATTAACAATCGCGTATTAAATACAAATACATATAAATTAACAACATTTTAAAATTTCCAAAAAGGTAACTATGATTCACACGTGTCACATTACTATATATGGCGACATATATATAAATAAAACATAACCAAATTCAATAAATACTCATCATAGGCACAGCAATAGTGTACTCAATTTTATATAAAGATTTGTAAATATTTATTTAATTATAAGTTCAAGCATCAATTGGGCGAATTGCATTTAATAAATAATTATTATCACAGCTTATTCTTAAATGGTACAAAGAATAAGAAACTAGATATAATTATTTTTTATATTCTCACTAAAGAATAACTTTATCATACTACTATAATTATATAAATATATTGCATTTGTCCCTGTCTCTAAATAAGCTAATTGAGGTTATCCCATCATTTCTCACTAAAGTCACATATAATTATATAAATTAATTTTAAACCGTCATGTAATTATGCCTAAAGTGTTTCACGTTATGAAATTTTGACAAACTTTATTTTTGAGTTTATTTGCTACCTTCCAACTTTCTATTACACTTATATTATTACTTTTCAGATATATTTTACACTTTAAATCTCAGAAGGCTTTCAATTTATAAAGATCGAAAAGTCAAGCTGAAAAGGCAATAAACGTATATTTGATCTTTCCAATTATTAATAATTTAATCAAACAATAACACTTATTAATTTCAGAGTCCATTCTTATGACTATGTTGCATACATATATACTTCTAACACATAAATTATAATAATATTTTTGACTCATCTCTCTTTTTGTCTTCTCTTTATATAATTTCTTTTTTTACTTTCTCTTCCTATTCTCACGCGGTAGTGTCAATCTTCTCTCTCTCTCTCTCTCTCTCTCTCTCCTCTCTCCTCTCTCTCTCTTCTACTCTCTCTCTCTCTCTTCTCTCTCTCTCTCTCTTTCTCTTTCTTCTTTCTCTTTCTCATCTTCTTCATTCTTCTCTCATCTCTCTCTCTTACTCTCTCTCTATCATCTCATCTCTCTCTCTCTTACTCTCTACTCTCTCCTCTCTCTCTCTCTCTCTTCTCTCTCTCTCTCTCTCTTCTCTCTCTTTCCTCTCTTTCTCTCTTTCTCTCTTTCTCTCTCTCTCTCTCTCTCTCTCTCTCTGCTCTCTCTCTCCTCTCTCTCTCTCTCTCTCTCTCTCTCCTCTCTATCTACACACATCAACAACATACACCACATAATCAGCACGAAGTACACATGATGCCTTTCAATTTACCATCCCTTTTCCAATAGAAAATGGAGGTTCCAGTTTACGCTTAACACCTCCTATGTCCTGTTGTGTCTTAATCTCTTAAATATAGAGCTGTTCATTATACCTAAACTATCTTAGACGCCTCTCTTAGATATATATATAACCATATACTGATTATTCTATTAATTTCCAATATATCACCTTGTAGTACTTGTCATTTCTCTATACGGTGGGTTTATAAAATATATTACATTACTATTCAATTATTTAATTTTATCTTGCCAAATAAGCGGTGATTATTTTTCTATTACATTAGACTTCACAGTTCTATTCAATAACCTATATTTACATTTCTCTTTAGATGAATGAATTTATTTTATTATAGAACTGGCTGAACATTGATCGTATATATGCTTCATGTTTAATATTGATTCTCACCCCTTTCTTGGTTCCTCATAACACTCTCCATTTACTACTAATTTTAGGCTGTAATCCCTATTTTTTAGTATGTGGGCGTTACAATTAATGTTTATATTTACCATTTGTTATTTTTTATTATAGTAACAATCCATCTTGGATATAATTAGTTGTCCCTTACTTAACCTCTTCGCTAGGAGAAGCGATTTACCTTTACATTACTATCTGACTCTTTTAAATCTTAGCTCTTATAAACCAAATCTACTTAAAAGATAAATTAGTAAGTGTTTCATTCAATTTTCGATATTCTTTCAAAACATTTATATATATGTTCACGAAGTATCAATCTAGCTATAATTAGAATCTATATATTGTCTTAATTATTTTTTTTATGTTATGTATAGCATATACCTCGTATCCATTATTTATATTATTTTGTTGCTTTACCGCTTATCTGATCATTAATGTTTTAACTTCTCTCTCTTGTGTTTTTATCTTCTCTCTCTCTCT
>JABUQX010109887.1:17500-20000 GCA_015478945.1 Trachelipus rathkii | reverse complement strand
AGGGAAGGAATGGAAACCTTAACCTGATTTATCCATTAACCCACACTTTAGGAAAATCCTCCACCATCCATTCTTGACTCACACACAACTCCTGAAAGATATATATATATATATATATATATATATATATATATATATAGTTTTATATGTATATGAGTATATATATATACATATACATATATATATATATATATATATATATATATATATATATATATATATATCCAAACAGTAAACATCAACAATGGAGTACCCTAAGGCGCAATACTATCCCCCAGGCCCACACTATTTGACCTATTTACTACCAATCTACCACAACCATAAACAGATTACACAATCATAACAACCTAAGCAGTATGAACACCATAGCCACTACTCATCAGAACCTAAACACCACAAAGCTGACACAATAATACATCAATAAACTTCAATCATGGCTAACACGGACAACAGAATGTCTGTCTCACCAAACAAGTCTAATAACTACACTAATTAATTAACACCAGCCAACTTTGTTCCACACACCCACTAGTCTACCTAAATAACATTGCTATACCCTTTAACAAAACTCTCAAATACTCAGAGTAACACTTGACACACATATCACTTTCACAAAACACAGACAGCATAATTTTATCTGCTAGCAAGAAACTAAACATATTATTAAGAACCATCGAAAGCACAGACTTCACAAACAAACCAACATCCACCACTACATACAAACAATACATTCACCCGGACTCCAAACTACGCTTCTCCAATCTGACCAAAAATAAAACTCCAAACGACTCAAAACAAAGCTCTAAGAATCATTACAGGATGCATTTCAACAACACCACAAAAACACCTTACCCTAAAAAAACACAAAAAATTCTACTCATAGACACACACCTGGACATACAATTAATCCTCAAAAACCAAACCCATAAACACAGGATCCCACAGATCCCACACACACACACACACACACAAAAAGAACACACACACACACACACACACATAATATTACATACATATTACATACACATATTATTATTATTACATACATATTATTATTATTATTATTATTATTACATATTATTATTACCAGAATAGTTTATACTGCCTGAGTGGTGCACGGTTAGAGCAATCAAGCATATATACATATTATTATTACATATATTATTACATATTATTATATATATATATATATATATATATAAAAGAAAAAGTTGTTTGTCAAAAATATATGGAGTTGATTATTCACAAATCGATTATACGTCTAGAAAGGCGATATAGAATTAAAATATATAGCGTACTGTAGGTGAAGTTCTTTATTTATTTAAGTTCCTTCGGAAATGGAGTAGGCAAGGGGGGGGCTCAAGGGTTACAGACCCTCCCCCACGAAATTTTGTGCAAATAAAAAATTTATAAGAAATTAATGAAAATAGTGTAATAATTGGTACTCTTGCAAATTCAGCTCCCCCCCCCCCTCTGAAAAAAATATATTGTATATACCAGGATCTAGTGGAAATGTACCAGACCCTTATTGAGACTCTACCAGAAAGGAGGGAGAGATTGAGGAGAAGGAGTGGGAGAGGGAGGGAGTGTGAGAGGTAGGTAGTGTGAGATGGAGGGAGGAAGGGAGAGGGAGGGAGAGGGAGAGAGGGAGGGAAGGATGGAGTGATTGGGAAAGGAAATGAGGGAGAGAAGGATAATTTATGAAAGAATTTGGAATAACGATTCCTATTCGATTCCAGTATACGTCATAATAAATTTACTTTTGTTTTTGCTGGTGATAAATACATAGTACATATATATATATATATATAGTATATATATATATATATATATATATATATATATATATATATATATATATATATATATATATATATATATGGCATTTGGTACATATTGAGATCTGTTTTCGTTCGTATGTATGTTTGTAAGATTATAATATAGGTTATATTTTAAAAAATATCTCCAACACTCAATGCTAATGAAAGTTTAAAAGTAAGAAAATCAGGAGCAGAGCGTCATCGGTAAACAGACACACCAGGTTGCCAGAAATCCAAAGATGTTAAAATCAATTCATCGATTTCAAAATATTTTAAGTCCTGAAGATGTGAGTCGACCAAGACCACGAAAGATTGAACTATATTAGTGTTAATAGTTATAATGTGTAATAAGTAAAATGTTAATCATATAAAATGCCTTTATAAATAAAATTTAAAAAAGAAAAAATTCCTTCAAAAAAAAAAAACTAACTCATGGGATAATATCAAACCTTATATATATATATATATATATATATATATATATATATATATATATATATATATATATATATATATATATATATATATATATATATATATATATATATATATATATATATATATATGAATTAAGCTATTGATTTACTTAACTTTGTATTTCTTATTACATTATTAAATGTTATATTTAAATTGCAAAGAGAAGACACCGAAGATTCATCTCAAGCAACTACTTCATGCAT
>JABUQX010109887.1:7500-10000 GCA_015478945.1 Trachelipus rathkii | reverse complement strand
TATTTTGTTAAAATCCTTTGTTTCTCATACCTAAGTAATTATAATTTGCATTAAATGTAAATTAAAACAAGTTATTTAAGTTAATTTGTTTTTATTAAGCCATTTTAATTTTATTAGTTAAGTTATTTTGTTTTGTTATTATGTAATAAATACAAATTAAAGCCTCTTGTTAAATGTTGAGTCCATCCAGAATAAAACTTCATTGAAATTGAAATAATTAATTTTCAATCAGTTACATTTTTAAATATAGTTTCATATTTTTATTAAGAAATAAATATTTGAAAACATTCTAAAATATTGCAATAATTACAAATTTATTAATCAATTGAAATTTAAATTAAAATACAAAGAAATGCAGTTAAAATTAAATATTCTATTTTTTTATTTATTTGAAAGTAAGTTAGTTGGACTTACTTTTATATTTAAAAGTTAATTTAAAATATTTTTTTTCCCAAGTTTTCTATTTCCAAACTTAAAGTAATCAATAATTTTTAATAACTGATATGATGTACGATTTAAATCAAACATAACAATGCATGTGAATCTGTTTATGAATGAAGATATCTGATTACAGACAACCGATTTCTGATTATGAATATCTGATTATGAACGCTGATTTCCGATTACGATGGCTAATTATGGATACGGATATCTGATTACTGACGCTGATTTCTGATTAGGAATATTCTGTTATGGATGCTAATTGTCGATTACGATGGGCTAAATTCATGGATACGGATATCTGATACGCTCGCTATTTATTATTAGGTATATCTGATTTCCGATTACGATAGCTAATTAAGGATTCGAATGTCTGATTTAGGTCGCTGTTTTTGATTTGGAATTTCTGAATAGGGACGATGATTTCTGATATGGAATGTTGAATTACGGATAGGATTTCAGATTACCGACGACTATTTCTGAATAGAAATATTATGATTACGCACACTCATTACTCATGATTGTTTGATGCGGATGCTGATATCTATTACGTACCACTCATCTAAATTACGATATTGTACGATATAACGCTGATTTTTGATTAAGAATAATGGCGTATTTACTTGATTCTGATCAGGAATGTTCTGATGCGTTTAAAGAAAAATATCGATTACTATGCTGATTCTGAAAACATGAATATCTGATTACGTGCGCTGATTGATTACGATGGTTTAAATACGGATACGGATATCTGATTATTGACACTGATTTCTTATTAAGAATGTATGATTACTGATGCTGATTTCTTATCAATAATGATTGATTAATTGCGGACGCTGATTCTGATTACGACTCTCTGATTACGGGTGCTGATTTCAATTGCAAATGTTTGATTACGGATACGGATATCTGATAACTAAAGCTGATTTCTGATATCGGATATATAATTAGGAATATCCGGCTCGGATACAAATATCTAAATACGGATGCAAATATCTGATTATCGGAAAAACATATGCTGTGAATGAATACATTTAAAGCCTTTGCACGGACGAGTTGTAGTCGTTGATGAAATTTATCCAATTTATGTTAACATACGTTTCAGTCATTCCAAAAAAAGAAAAAAAAAAGAAATTTGTTTTCAACTTTATAAAATGAAACATTTTCGCAGCGCTCTTTAATTAAATTTTAATTTCAATTTATTTTACTTTCTATCATATATATATATATATATAATATTATATAATATTTATATATATATATATTATATATTATATATATATTATATATATTATATATATACTTATATATATAATTAGTTAATCAAATTAAATAACTGATTAACTAAATTAACTAATAATAATAGTTAAAGTATTAACTAATAAATAATTAATAAATTTAATTTATTAAATTTTTATTGTTATCTAATTTTTCCCATATTTATAATTGCGGCAACAAATATATATGGTCCTTTACAGTAACCCAAAAAACTCAATTCCATAATGTGACTACTCGAAATAATCTTTCTTACACAATTAAAAAAAAAAAAAACATCATAAAAAACAGAAAATTCAATCTTTCTTAATTAGAAAATAGAAATTTAATATTAGCAAAATGAATATAATCGAAGAGAAATAAGTGAATACCTAAATGTTAATATGAGAGTGGAAATCTGATTAAAGATTAATACTGAATAAATGTTAATAAAGGAGTAGAAATGCCAATAGAGTTCCCTCCTTGAATAGGCTATGCCCGTGGTGTGAACTTTATTTAAAAAAAAAAATGTTAATAAATGAGTTGAAAATTGATTAAAGATTAATACTGATGTCATTTTAAAATAAAATTTTTTTTATAAAAGTTTTTTTTCGTCAAAGTTTAATCAAATTCAAAAAAAATTAAAATGTCGTTCATTTCTCATAGGTAATTAAGTGAAATAATAATAATAATAATAATAATAATAATAATAATAAAAATAATATAATAAAATAATAATAATAATAATAATAATAATAATAATAATAATAATAATAATAATAATAATAATAATAATAATAATAAT
>JABUQX010109886.1:25000-27500 GCA_015478945.1 Trachelipus rathkii | reverse complement strand
ACCAAAATGGAAGCTTAGATGATGTTTATTAAATGGGCCTAATTCCTAAAATTTATAAGTATCAACATAAGGAGCCTTCCAAAACACCATGATGACCTATCTGACCTACTTTCATCCCTTAGTGCTAAGTTTTCTTGCATTGTCCTCACAGAGACCTTTCTAAAAAACTATAACAAAGACCTGTATACCCTCTCAGGTTATGATATGTTCAATGTTTGCCGTAAAGAAAGAAAAGGAGGAGGTGTCTCAGTACTTATTAAAAAGAGCTTTAAAGCAAAAGAAATTTTCTCAGTCATTAACTCTGACATCGAGGCTCTTGGCGTAACATTTAAAGAAGGATCTAAAACAATAAACTTATTAGGAGTTTACAGACCACCACAAGGGAGTAGAGGGAATTTTACACAAAAGCTTGATGATTTATGCGGCTCTACACTGAAAAGTGGGATCACTGTAATAGCTGGTGACTTTAATATTGACGTGTCTAATAATAATACCAATTCCTGTGGAAAAAAGTTGCTAATTGACACAATGACGTCTAACGGTTACCTTAACTATATTACAGGAATTACACGGCCAAATGAACACAATAACCCCACTATCATTGACCATATGTGGTCAAATAATCGTGGCTCAACAAAATCCTTTAGACTAAACACCGACCTCTCGGACCACTACCCCTGCATCCTTACATTTGAATCTTCGACTGTTCCCCTAGTGCAAAAGAAAGTAAAATATAGGCTAATATCAGAAGACCGTAAACTAACATTTCTACGCCAAATAAAAAATACAGACTTTTCCTTTGTCCATGACGATAATCTTTCATTAGATGAAAAATACAAAAAAAATTAGCTCCATTCTATATGACACGTATGATAAAAACTTCCCCATAAAACACAAAACAATCTCAGAAAAGAGAACAATGAATAAGTGGTTGACAAAAGCACTATTAACTTCAATTAAACAAAAACACACTCTACATAAAAGTGCTAAAATGGGTACCATACCGATGCATGTTTACACAGAATACGCTTCAACACTAAAAAAATTAATAAGGAAATCCAAAGCTAGTTTCTTTGCGGATAAATTCAACCAGACTCAATCCAATCCACGATCGCAATGGGGCATTATTAACGACATTTTAAACCGTCACAATACACAGAAAACAAAAATTGAAGAATTAAAAATAGGTGATGAAATAGTTACAAACAAACAACGAATAGTCAATGAATTGAACTCCTACTTTACTACCGTAGGGGCAGCCTTAGCAGCCGAAGTTCCAGAAACAGAGAGGATTTTTGCCGACTATTTAAGACCACACGAAGGGCAGAACTTCGCATTTGAAAGAATATCAACATCTGACGTTGAGTGTGTTATAAATGGGCTCATGAATAAAAGCTCCGACTTTCAGAGTGTCCCGAACTGGATATACAAACACTGTAAAAAAGAAATTTCACCAGTATTAGCCGCTCTTTATAACAACTCAATTGAATTACATTACTATCCAACTGAATTAAAAATCGCAAAAGTTACCCCTGTTCCCAAGAGCTCTGACACCTTCCTTCCGAAAAACTCTCGTCCGATTTCAATCCTACATACAACTGGTAAAATCTTTGAAAAATTAGTCCATGGACAACTTACTAATTATTTGCATGAAAATGGGCTTTTATCACAAAATCAGTTTGGTTTCACCAAAAACCGCAACACAGAGGATGCTCTGGTATTCCTTACTGAAAAACTATACAAAGCACTAAATGAAAAACAAACAAGTGTACTCTTACTTCTAGATTTCTCGAAAGCATTCGATGTAGTTCCACACAACCTACTCTTAAGCAAATTAGAGAGACTTGGTATCACTAATGGTCCACTACAATGGTTTCAGTCTTACTTATCTGACCGAACACAATACGTTCATTTAGGAGACACATCATCCTCACTTGCCTCAATTTCCCACGGTGTCCCTCAGGGCTCTATACTGGGGCCGCTATTCTTTAATATATATACTAATGACTTTCAAAATTGTCACAGTTCAATACACTCTCAATATGCTGACGACACTGCAATCTTAATATCAGACCGTAATGTAAACACACTTAACGAAAAAGTAAATAATGAACTAAAAAACATTATAACATTGGTAGAGGCAAACAGACTCTCCCTAAATCTACAAAAAACAAATTACCTAGTAATAACAAATCAAAAGAACCCTGTTCAACTAAATGTAAGAGCAAAATATATAATTATAAATCGGCTATCGTCTGCCAAGTTATTAGGTGTTATCCTTGATGACAAGCTTTCTTTCAAAGAACACATAAATAGTCTCATTAGCAAATTGTCTTATGCTAACTATGCATTCCTTAAGATAAGGAATTTTGTTCCAAAATATATTTTAAAAAACCTTTACTATAGTCTTGTGTATCCTCACCTACTCTACTGTCTTTCAGTTTGGGGTTGTGCAAGTGAATACCTGCTACAACCTCTAATTGTTATGCAAAAGAAAATA
>JABUQX010109886.1:17500-20000 GCA_015478945.1 Trachelipus rathkii | reverse complement strand
TTTTGTAAATGCAAGCTTGTTGAACATTATCTGTGTTTCTTTTTGAGAAGTCAATAGAGCTGATACTATTATAATTTTTAGTTATGATTTTAATTTGGGTCGGAATGTATTTCATGGCTGTTGAAGATGGTTCATGAGGAAGGACAAGAACATTCTTATTATTAAAAAAAGTTTTAGTAGAGTTGTAGAAAGTTTTTTTGGCTTTGGAGAGTGTTTTAGAAATAAATGGCTTTGGGTAACCTAGTGCCAAAAACTGAGTATAAATAGTATTTAATTCATTATTAAGGAATTCTGGACTGCAAATTTTTAAAGCTCTCAAAAAGAAAGAAAGACAAGCGCTTCTTTTGATGTTGATGCTATGATTTGAGAACCAATGAACATAATTGTTGCTATTAGTAGGTTTTCTGAAAATTTTGAATTTAGGTTTTCCTGTATCTGTTTTTATTATAGTTAAATCTAGAAAATTAATCTGATTCTATTTTTTTTCCTCAATCGTAAATTGGATGTCCTAAAGTTTATTATTGAGACGTTGTAGAATATTAAGAGGGCAAGTGTTTTTGTCTATGATAACGAGAACGTCATCAACATATCTAATCCATAATCTTAAATCATTGGAGAAATCAGGTAAAAAGAATCTTTCGTAAAGTTCCATGAAGATGTTACTGAGAGTGGCAGAAAGAGGAGAGCCCATGCTAAGGCCAAAAAGTTGGTTGAAGTACTCTCCATTAAAAGAAAAATAGGCATGTTGAAGGCAAAGCTCGATAAGGGGAATGAAGACGCTGATAGGAACTTTAAGGACAATGTGTTTTTCTTTTAAATAGAGTTTAAGCCAGTAGAGAGCAATATCCGTAGGGACACTTGTGAAAAGCGAAACTACATCAAAACTAACAAGTTTACTGTTTTTTAATTCAAAGTTTGAAATTTTATTAATAACTTCTTCAGAATTTTTAACATGGGAAGAGTAAATAGATCCAATTAGAGGTGAAAGAGATTTAGAGATCCATTTTGATAGTTTGTAGGTAACGCTATTGACGTTCGAAATAATTGGTCTTACAGGAAAATCTTCTGCAGCCTTTGGTCGGTAGCAGATTTTGCTATGAAGGAATCATTGTATAACTGCTTAATATGTATGGGGAGTTAAACTGATTACAGGCGAGTTTTGGTGTCGCTAGGATCATTCTAAGGGGTAGTTGCCCCCTTAGCGCCGACGGTCAAATTGTCATTTTTATCCTTTCTCCTTTCGATTCTGTGTATATATATATCTACATGAGTTAGACAGGTGACGAGACCCTCCTGACCGCCTTAGGATATTATTATTATTATTATTATTATTATTATTATTATTATTATTATTATTATTATTATTATTATTATTATTATTATTATTATTATTATTATTATTATTATTATTATTATTATTATTATTATTATTATTATTATTATAATAATATGTTGATAACGTTCTCGTTATCATAGACAAAAACACCTACCCTCTTAATATTCTACAACGTCTCAATAATAAACATTAGGACATCCAATTTACGATTGAGGAAGAAAAATAGAATCAGATTAATTTTCTAGATTTAACTATAATAAAAACAGATACAGGAAAACCTAAATTCAAAATTTTCAGAAAACCTACTAATAGCAACAATTATGTTCATTGGTTCTCAAATCATAGCATCAACATCAAAAGAAGCGCTTGTCTTTCTTTCTTTTTGAGAGCTTTAAAAATTTGCAGTCCAGAATTCCTTAATAATGAATTAAATACTATTTATACTCAGTTTTTGGCACTAGGTTACCCAAAGCCATTTATTTCTAAAACACTCTCCAAAGCCAAAAAAAACTTTCTACAATTCTACTAAAACTTTGTTTAATAATAAGAATGTTCTTGTCCTTCCTCATGAACCATCTTCAACAGCCATGAAATACATTCCGACCCAAATTAAAATCATTACTAAAAATTATAATAGTATCCGCTCTATTGCCTTCTCAAAAAGAAACACAGATAATGCTCAACATGCTTGCATTTACAAAATTGATTGCTCTCAATGTAATAGTTGTTATATTGGAGAAACTGCAGATTTTAAAAGAAGAACTGATTAGCATAAATATGATTTACAAATTGATTCATTGAACTCTTCCTTGGTCTAACACAGAACCTCAACCGGACACTCTATAAATCTTAAGAACTCTGCCCCTATTATTAATATAAATAACACCTAGAAAAGAAAATTTGGAGAAAGTTTTTATATTAACAACTGCAAAAATTTCAACAAAGTTAGAGGTGATTATGAGATTGACTTGTTTTTGAATAACTTACTAAATAAATTTCGGATTTTCCCAAGGGATGCCCCAAATGAAAAATTTATTTAAAAAAAAAAATTGATCAGAATATTTATGAAAATTCATTAAGTAACTTCACCATTTTATTATTTTTTAACATTTATTTTTACAAAATTTTATAGATTTCTTAAAATAAGTAATATTTTTTTAATTT
>JABUQX010109886.1:0-2500 GCA_015478945.1 Trachelipus rathkii | reverse complement strand
CTACATATTGTGTAGCTGATCAGTAACATGTCAAAGTATTATATCTAATATAAATCATTTTTCAGGTATCAAATAAGTCATAGGGTTGGTGCAGCAATCGCTTCTTCTGTATTAGTAGACTTTGGCTTAATAACAAGAGATAAAATGCAAAATGTTATTGATAAGTAAGTACCTAGATTTTTAAGCTACCTACCATATACAATACATTATAAAATATAAACATTTAAAGCTAATAATACTGATTACTTACATTATTCACTAAACATGATTTTTGTGAAAACTAATCTGATTTACCTACTAACAAACCAAAACTTTTCAGGAATAAGTTAAGAAAAGAAAGAAATAAATTAAGAAAAGAAAGGCAGAAAGAAGAAAAGAAATTCGAATATGTATATACCTTAATTTGTTCAAGAAATCAATATTTCTCAATATGTCCGGCTAATACTACACGTCTACAATACTGGAAGACCATTAAGTTATCACTGGCGATACATAACAAAATTTAAATATTTTAGACCTGTACATTGTTAATTTAAATGGTAGGTATTTATTTAAATAGTTTCTGTGAAATCAATTCACAACTTTGCAAACTTAATTTGTAAATTAATAAGTTTTTCCTTTATTCAGACGACTTCTATCTTGACCATTTTTCACCAGAGAGCGGAAAAGTAATTGATATCGCCCATGGAATCTATATGAGAGTGTGTGGTACGGAATTGGAAAATAGATTATCTCTGGTGAAGGCAGATGGAACAAATGTGAATACTGGTCATAGAAATGGTTCAATAAGATATTTAGAGATGTTTCTTGGAAAACCATTACAATATGATATCTGTCTTCTGCATCTAAATGAGCTACCATTGAGACATGTTTTCATGAAACTGGATGGCACAACGAAAGGTCACGATAAACTTGCAGGGTCAATTGGCTCGAAACTAAATGTAAACGTGTCTGAATGGGAAGTGATAAAAATTATTAAACCAATACCATGTAATGGATTTATTTTACTAGATAATGAAACTTTAGACAGTCTCTCAACTGACCAGTACTATGCCTATCGCATTTGCTGCAGCATAATAACTGGTGATGTGGATGACAATTTGGCATTGTTAGAGGTGGGCCCAATAAATCATTCTCGTTGGCTTACATTGGCTTGCAGAATTCTTCGTTACTATGCATCTTTAGTGAAACCAAGTAAGAACTTGAAAATGATTGAAGAATTTATAGTAAATGTTTAGTTTCCAAGTTGGTTCCACATAAAGGTTAATAAAAAAATGACTGATATAGCTGGAAACTTATTTCATTTGATTCAAAGAGTCAATAAGTTTCCAGATAAAAATGTAAGGGAGATTTGCTACACAATATTAAACAACAATAGTTATTTTGCACATGGTGAAAATATTTTAGTAGCAATGTTAGCTGATGAAGAAGAGGAAGTTAGGGTAAGAGCTGTTAATAAATTGCTAAATATTAAAGGCCTTAATGAAATATTTACTTGTGAAGATGATTTTGATGGTGGGATGGTTGAAAGTGAAAGTGAAGATGAACCTGAAGAAGATGATGAGAATAAATATCCTCCCATGAATAAAGGTGTCAGGACATATTTAAAGCCAAAAATAAATTTCAACGCATCAAGTTACCACAAGATGACCAAAATTTCACAATGGGAAACAATTATACCCATTTTAAATGCAATGTCAGAAGCGGAAATCAAAAATTGAATTCATAACCCTTCAAAAAATTAAGACACGATTGCCACAGACAAAATGTGGAAAGGCATATAAAGCTAGTTACTGAGGTTTCTTTAGCAGTAGTCGGTCATGATCTTAGGGATGGATTAATTTGAAACAAAATTAGATCCCGAAAATTATTTCTTATTATTACATTAAATTTATTTTATTTTTTCTCAAAAAGTCATTTTAAATTCTAGATTAAGTTTTTTACTAAAGTATATGTTTAAATTTAGGATATTCTGTACTGAATAACTAATATAGTACTTAATAAATAAATAGAAACAAATATTTGGATATTCTTATGAAGTTTTCTCTAATAAATAGACAAAAATTTGGAAAATAAAATTTATTTTGTATACAACTTTTAAACTATTACCTCAACAAAATATTTTTAATTATTTTATTGTGTTTAAAATTTAATTCCGAATCATTTGGTACCTAAATCATGCATGTAGTATGAATAGTAAAATAGTTACAAACATTTTTGTATCATTAACAAAATAAAATTCCAAATTTCTTAACTTTTTTGAACTTAAGGTCAAGTGGGACGACTATATATGGTTACCAATGATTTTCATCATGAAATTGTGTTTTTTACGATCAAAAAAGACACAAGTAATACGATGGCTTTTTTTTTTATTTTTATTTTTTTTTTTTTCTTATCTTCTCACACTTAATATATATATATATATATATATATATATATATATATATATATATATATTATATATATATATATATATATATATATATATATATATATAGCA
>JABUQX010109885.1:22500-35000 GCA_015478945.1 Trachelipus rathkii | reverse complement strand
ACCCTTCACTATTTTATTACTACACACTGCATCATTCCTTCACTTTATATCCAACATATATCCTAATTATTTAAATTCAGACACCTTGTTCCATTGTTCACCATACAACATTACTTCATACCGAGGAAACTGTCCTCACTCACAACCATCAACATTACTCTTATCTACGTCTTACTTTCAAACCCCTCCTTTCTTCATTCAACCAAGGCTTATGGTGTAAGTCCCATTGGTAAATTGCGTACAGACAAAATAAATTATGAAAAAAGAGAGACTTAGAACGAGTGTGGAAGAAAAAAATTGAATGGCCCAATATGTTTTAGACCCGAAAGAGGAAGCACCGAGTTGATTCTTTAGCTTGAATGAAGATTGTGATTAGAGAAAAAGTGGAGTGGGATAGAAGACATCTATGCTGCTTTTATGAGATCTAGAGGAAAGCGTTTCGATAGGATACCGCGGGAGAAGTTGTGTGGGAAATGCTTGGAAATCCGTATTATGAGGTTGAACCCTAGTTAATAAGAGTGATACGTAGTCTCTATGTCACTAGTAAGAGTGCAGTCAGAACAGCGTTTGGCTTAGGAAAATGGTTCCATGTACAAGCGGGAGTGAGACAGGGAGGAGTGTTGTCTCCTCTGCTGTTTATCATATATATGGATGGGTGTATCCGAGAGGTTGGTTTGGAGGAGGATGTTGGAATTGCTATGACATATGCAGATGATATAGCAGTGGTGACAAGTGACAGAGCGACTCTGCAGAGCGTTGGATAGAGAAGGATTAAAAATAAATAAGGAATAGACGGAGGTGATGAAGATCTCTAGAGAAAGAGATGCGCTTGACATCGTGATAGAGGGGGAAAGGTTGAAGGAAGTGGAAAAATTTAAGTACCTGGGTGTTACTGTAAACGTGGATGGAGAAATGGCCGGAGAGATTGAGGAGAGAATAAACAGGTTTTCGAGGGGTGTGGGACAGCTGTATGGATTGCTGAAAAACAGGCATGTACCAGGGATGTTAAGGTTTTGATATATAAGACAATACTAAGACCTACTCTCGTATATGGGTCGGAAGCTTGGACCCTTACCACCAGAACCAAAAAAGCAAGATGTGTTGGCTGCAGAAATGAGAGTGCTGAGACTGATAGCGGGAGTGATGAGAAGGGAGCGAAGAAGAAATTCGGATAAATAAGTCGCAAGCTTGGAATAGAGCCCAGTTGATTGGTGATAGAGAGGCAACAGCTAAGTCGTATGAAATGTCGAGAATGAATGAGAGAGATACCCTGCGAGATCTACGACTGGCAGCAGAAGAAAGACCTGCTGGGAGAACCAAGAGAAGATGGAGGGATGGTGTTTGCAGCGTCGATGGTTGAAGCAGATGATCTATTGCCGAGGTGAAGAGAAGGGAATTCTACCGAGACAGATCGGCGTGGTTTTTCAGTGGACAGGGCTGTGCCCCTAAATCTCCAGCGCTTGGTGAAAAATGTGAGTATACTATACATATATATATATATATATATATATAATATATACTATATATATTATATAATATTAATATATATATATATATAGTATATATATAATATTATATATATATATATAGTATATATATATATATATATATATATATATATTATATAATATATATATATTATATATATATATTATATATATATATATATTATATATTATATATATATAATATATATACTATATATATATATATATATATATATATATACTATATATATATATATATATTAAATATCGCTCAACCTTTGCCCCCCTAAATGAAATTCTGCCTATTCACACTATTTTGAATTTATATAGTATTAATATATATTCTAATACTATCATATATATATATATATTATATATATATATATATATATATATATATATGGTATATTATATATATAATATAATTATGATATATTATATATATATAGTATATATATTATATATAATATAGATATATATATATATATTATAAAGAATTTTTTATATGAAGGGTGGTCAATTGGCTGTCAACATTCAAAGAAAGTCGAACAAAATGTAACGAAATAACGGAACTTATTCGGTGCGTTACATGATAGAAAAAGTAACGAGTCTGTTACTCCGTTACTCAAAAAACTAAGTCCGTTGTATATATATATATAGACTTAGATATTATATATATATATATTATAATAGACAGTATATATATCATCATATATATATATATATATATAGTACTACTATATATATATAATTATATATATATATCATATTTACTACTTATATATATATAATATATCATATCTATTATACTATATAGGTAACTAATATTATATAATACTATATATATATAGTATATAACTACTAAATAATAAATAGTATATATATAACTCTACTTACATATACGAAGAACTCTATACCTGTATATATATATAGTCATATAATATATATATATTTATATATATATATAATAACTATATATGTATATTATATCTACATTATAAATTATTTATATACTATTACTATGTAAATTCTCTATTATACAAACTATTTAAATATATATTACACAGTATATCTAGTATAATATATATATATAAATCTGTACTATATATATATATATATTATATATATATATATATATATATATATATATATTAATATATATATATACCTATATAATGATATATATATTATATATATATATATATATATTATATTATATATAGTCGTAAATTGCACTGCTCTATATATATATGTATATACGATAACGATACAGTATATTAATATATTATAAATATATATATATATATTATACTACTATATATATATACTATATATATTATTATAAAATACCCTTATGATCAATATTATATATATAATACTATATATATATATATGATATCTATATATATATATATATATAGTAAATATATAAAACAATACTAAATAATAAATAATACATATAATATATATATAAAAACTTAACTAATATATGAATTATAGTATACAATATCTACGTATATAAAATATATTTATACTATATATACTAAATACTATATCATATACTTAGTACTATATATATTATAATACTATACTGTCAAACTAATAATATATACTTATATAGTATTATAAAATAATATGTACTAAGTATATTATATATAGCACTACACTATGAGTATGATTCACAATATATATCTATCCAATCTATCTATCATAGTCTAAATCATATCTGAATCTAATTCCTATCCTATTCTATCTACTGTACTAGTAATATAAATATACTAGATCCATCTATACCTCATTATATTCAATATATATAAGTACTATATATTATCTAATACTATAACTATAATATATAGTATACTAATACAGTATATAACTAGATAGAATATATATATATACATCAGTATATATTTCACAATAGCAATCCTATCTCAAAATCATATCCAACGCAATCTCTATCCTAAGTCTAATCTATCTATCCTATACTATCGCTATCTATCTATTTATCTAAATCTATTATCTATTCTAATCTGACTTATCTATCTTATCTATCATCTATCCTACCTACTCTTCAACTAATAATAATCATATATATATATATAATGTATATATATATACAATACCTATATATATATCTATATTATATAAAGCTATATATATATAGATTGCTATATATAGATATAGTATATAGTACTGACGCAGCTATTCATAAGTCTAACGATACTTAGCTGACTATTCAATACTATATAACTTACGAGGATATTACTATACGTTTTCTTCCCTAAAATGAAGTAGGATAAATATCCCATGCGTCTTTAAGCATTGCGGTCACCACCTAGAGCCCTTCCAGCTAGAGATCCTAGAGCGCAGCAGCATGAAGAACCCTCGAAATTCATCAGCCTCCGGCGAAAAAACTGTTGGACAGCTTATTGAACCAAATCGCTAAATATTAGCTACAGAAACTATATGTCACTTTGTGAATGAAAAAAATAGAAAAGAAGACATCAAGCACTGATTCTTTGTATTTCTTATTGAATTTATTATTTAGTGTTCTATACTTTATCTTATGCTAATATTTGTCTTCCACACGAAAAAAATAGCGTGCTCATCATGTACACAAATGCTTCTGTGCTTCGTGAGATATTAAATAGATGTGAGAAATTTATAAGTAACTAAGTGTTATTTATATTTTTTGCTACTAAAGGCAACGTTGTGGCATCTAGATACAATTCATCTCACGCTACACTTTTCAAAGATGACAGTTACTTTAATTAATAAAGCTAATCCAAACCACTGTTATTAGTTAAACTTAAGAGGTGTTTTCAAGTACTCTCTTTACAAAACATCTCGTTCTTTTATAACGAGGTTGACTTGCATTTAAAAAATATTTTTTCTTTCAAAAGATACTCAAAAATTTGTTGGTACTGCGCAATGTATAGATGATTGCACAAACCGGCACATAAATAAACTGTGGTGTATTGTAATTGTTGTGTAATGAGAATTCTGTTTACTCCTTTTTTACCAAATTTTAGTGCAAATGCCAGATTAACAAACACGTAAAAAGACAGTGAAAAGTTTAAAAATCTATCCGAACTGCAATTTAAAAACTGTTAATTTATTTTTTGGAAGGCCTACTACTCTCATTATTAAAAGAACCATTCAGCTAACAATGAGCTCACGAATAGAGAAATGCTGTTACTACTGCTTTTTTTGGTTTTGTCGAAACAAATCTGTGAAGTATTTTGAAAGCTTGTTATTTAGTTCGATAAGAGTACTGTAACATCTAATTAATTTTTATAGATGATAGAGAGTAATACACGCCACAATGCAAATAAAATATATATTTTCTTAATATTATTTTATTAAAAACTATTGTATTATCACGATTACTTAGGAGTTAAGATTATAAAGAAAGTTTGAAATTTGTTTGAAAATCTTATAACACAATTTAACCATTTTTGTGTTTGGGAAAAAAACTGTGTAATTTCCTATTTTCTTTATACCAGAAGGTATGAAAAAATGGCCTAACAATTCCTTCCAAACTTTGGTTTGAGGGATCAGGATAATGACTATTTCCTAAATTTACCAATCTGGTATAAAAAATATGGATATATATTTCTGGTTACACAAAGTTAGAATAAACAGACATACTGACCTCAAAAAAGGCATTACTTTTATTCCTCAGTTCTAATACACAGAGACATCAAAAATATTAGAACGAAGAGAGTTCCGGACAGTTATAATTTATCATCTATCTATAGATATATAATATATAATAATACTATTAAGATATTTTAGAGTCTAAAATATAATACGTACTGATATATACTCACCAGCATATATATCAATATATATAATGATACCTACTATTCACCTAGTCAATCTACTGACATCCATGACGACATTATATATACAGTAGTATTATCATATCTATAGCATCATTATACTATACTCTATCATACTATAAATATATATACCTTATATAAGGGTTTATGAATAATATTATATCACATAAATATATATATAATATATATTAATATATAGTTATAATATATAAGCTTAATCACTATACTCATTGAATAGGCTGTATCATAGTATAAGTACTATACTATTGAAGATTTACATTTGTCAATACACTAATATTAAGTCGTATATATAAAATATATAGTATATAACGATCATAATCATATAGTTTATATCTTATACATAATATATAAGTATATATCTGCTTTTTCTGGAATTAAACAGCTGGTGGAATTTTTAAGTCAAAATTTGCACACAATAAATATAACTTAACAATAGACTTACGTATATACTATATAGTACTACTTATACTCAATAGATAGTTTATATATATATATAGTACTATATAGTATATATATATTATATTATATATATATATATATACTATTGTATATATATATATTATTATATATATAATATATATTATATATATATAATATATATATATATACTAATATATATATAATATATACTATATATATATATATATATATACATATATATATATATAAATAATATATATATAACTACTATACTAGATATACCAACTATATATATATAGTACTATATATAAATATATAGTATATATATATATATATAGTATATATATAATATACTTATATATATATTATAATATATAATATATAATATTATATATTATATATATATATATATATATATATATAATATTATATATTTCAGTTGATCACCACCACTCAAAGGCAGTGCCCTAATTGAAGGAGGGGTGTTGCACACTTCAGATATTCATCAACTAAAGCAAACTACGCAGATAAGCACAGGCGCAGGCTTTAAAGGGTGAGAGAGAATTAATTCGGGAGATTAAATTCAGCAGAAGATGGAAGAGAATTCCAAAGAACAGAGGTGAGCAGGAAAGAAGGAACGCACCGCAGCGAACTAGCCTGAGTTACCAATATCAACACAACACTCATGTGCCGCCACAGCACCCCTTGTGCACGAGGGCCGTCGTACAAACTGGTCGGTTGTAAGCGACGTGATAAGCTCCCTCGACACCTGCCGCTGGCCGAATAGCCGCTCCGCGGGTATGTACATGCTAGCTAAGCATGATGAGCTACGCGAATGCTAGGTCCAAAGCCAGCGAACATTAAACGCCGTACCCGCGTGCCCCTCAAATGAGTTCACCGAAATTCACAGGAGCGAAAAAGGCAACAACCCTGTTCGAACACCCATCAGTCTGCCAAGTTTCCATTTCTAGGGATTTGTCTATTTGGCCACGTAATACCGGTAATGCACCGAAGTTCACCGGCCCTATAACGAGCCCTATTCTCTGCGTAGAAACGCAAATTACGCTTGCGATAATAGCTCTAACACACAGCGAGCGCCGCGTCCCTTTAGATGTATACTGATGCGTCCGGTCACACATAGTCACAACTGGCGGATCGTTAGCAAAAGAAAGGAGATTTCGCTCTCTCATGTGCCCTTGATTCGCGAGGGTGATCCAATACCTCATACTTCACAAACGGACACCTCCTATTACGCCGTAATTAAAAAGCACCACATGAACCTGCGGATAGGTGTGCTCTGCCACATATCTCTAGAGTGCTATGCCATGCGGCGCCTCACAAGATCACTGCTCTCACACATCCAGTAGTCGGCCTCCTCTGCTAACCCTAACTTCCAGTAGTATCCCACCGAGCCGACCCATACACGGTGCCAAACAAACTAAAAGACATAAAAAACTCAAAGACAAATCCCCACCGTCACTTACGGCTCCATATGTAAATGACTACTCGGCTAACCCGAAGGCCGTCACTATAGGTTATTACCAGACACCACTAACTCATGTCACCCATTCCGCTGAGCAGGTTACGCTACAATAAGGTTAGAGGCTACGCGACCTCACTAACGTGGATATTCAGTTATGCTTAGCACTAATAGCTTTATACTATATATCGTCATATAGCGCTTGGAATAGTCCCGACAAACTATACTCCTGCCATGTAACCAGTATAGCTCATACTGACTATTAACTAGTTATATATAATATTATACTATCAGATACTTATATTAATATACGTATTATATATATTATATAAGGAAGGACTACATAAGTGGCTGAATTTCGTTTTTACACTGTTTAAGATTTGATTTTTATTATTTTGGACCTTGAACTTTCCTATTTTAAATTTAAGTTTTAATGTTTAAATCAATTTTACCTTACTTTTTTTGTTTATTCCGTGGTATCTGTATGGGTAGTTAAAAAGAGCGTTTAGTGTTTTAACTTTTATGATTTTCATATTTTACAGATTTTACTGTAAATACGAAACTTTTTAACATTTACGGTTTTTAAATATATATACGGTTTTTGAGTCTTTGTGAATAATTTTTAAAATGATTTCACTAACGTTTGTTCGTTTTTTTTTATGTTGTTTGTTTTTGTGTGGTTGCTGTATGTGCATGTAAGTGGCAGATTCTGCATTGGCGCTGGCTTACAATTGACTCTTAACACCCCTTGGGCTTGCAATCTAACCTCTGACATCCGATGGAATACCACCTCTCGTATTAACCTCTAACCCTAACCTTTTGCTCCTGTCTGAGGCCCAGATGCTGGGAATTCATCCTCTAAACTCGTTTAATACTGCTCCAACTATAAACTTATTTCATAATTCCAGTCTGACAGAAGTGGAGTATGTGCCTATGTAAACATAAACACTCCGTGTAACACGTCCTAAGAATCTCGAATCTCATAACCTCGATGTTCTGTGGCTTTAAAATCTTTCTTCCTTCTACTACCAATAATCTTGTGTTTATGCTACTATTCTCCTAACAGAACAGATTTTCACGCCTTTTTGAATATCTTACAACTTCTTCACGAGACTGTTTTATCTTCTCATCCAAATATGAGGTCCTCTATTTTGGGGATTTCAATGTACACTAAACTGTGAATGGTTGGGTCATCTCATACTGATTTAGGGTGGGGAGGAGCCGAAATCATTCAGCTTTCTTCAACGAACCTGGAGCAAACTAATTAAAGAACCCACCATGTTCCGGATCGTCCCTAACCAATTCTTGAGCACACGTACCTATGTTCCCACTTAGTCCCTTCTCTCTATAAATTACACCATCTTCGCTCCTATTGGTTAAATTGCTGACCACAACTTTTATATCTTCTTAATTTTAATATTTCTCTCCAAACAGTTCCATCCTGCCCTACGCGTTATTTTCTGACACTTAATCGGGTCCGTTGGGTTGCCTAACGTCGGCCTTCTACACCAAACTATACCGGGAATGACTGTCTTTGGATCTTCTTGGACGCTTCGCGTGTTTTGCCGATAAGGGTGGGAACTGTAATCGTAGATGGGATGAGAGTTCATCCCTCTTCGACAAATCTGTTCTCGGTCATCATAAATCCATGTTTGATCGTGCTTGTTCTCTGGGCCATTAGGCTAGAGACAAGTGCTATCGCGGAAGGAAAAAATTCTTCGTTTCTCCTATCGCCTTCTCGCTTTTCATTCAGCTAGAAATCGTTGCAGGGATACTCCTTGACAAGCAAAGCGCGCTTTCATCAAACGGAAAGGGCGCTAAACCTTCCAAAGTTCTCCTATTGAAAATTCTTCTGGCCTCTTAGCCAAAAAACATCTCTAACACTTTCTGAAATCTTGCCTTTCCTCCTCTTATTCGATCTGACGCGTTCTGTTGCTAATTTCTCCAACTGAAAGGCCAAATCTCTTTGCGTCTCCTATTTTCTCTAACTCAACCCTGGACGATTTCTTGCATTCCTCCTCCCCCTCCTCCTTCTACTCTCAGGTGTCTATGCCTTTGCCTCGTGTTACATTTGAACGGGTGCAAGACTCCTGAAAATACTATGAAACGTTAGGAAGGCGGGTGGACCGGATGGTGTCCTACCCGAATTTTTGAGGGAAATGTGCCTCCGTTCAGACCCAACCCCTCGTTCACCTTATATTCTCAATGTCTCAAAACTAACACTTTTCCTCAGTGTTGGAAGGGCACACGTCCAACACGTTTATCAACTTATTTCAAGTTCTGCTTTCTCCTTTGCATCTGGAATTGCCTATCGTCTTCATCTTTCTGATTCTATTTTCGCTGATTCTGGATAGGATTCCGGGTGGCGGTCGCCTCAACCTGGGTGTTGGAAATTTAATTCCTTTAAAAACTCAACTTCTACAAATCTCCCTCTCTAAAAACCACCTTCCAACTTTCCTATCTCTCGCACACGGTTTCCTCGTCTCTCCTGTTGACATATAAACATCCTTGGCCTTACTTAACATAATACACGAAAAAAAAAATTTTTGGGGGTTTTTTTGGGGGGAAAAAAAAAAAAAATTTCCCAAACCAAAAATTTTTTTTTTTTTTCACCAAAAAAAAAAAAGCGGTTGCTAGGTCGAGCCACAAAGAACTGGGAGCGTGGTCTGTTTTTATAGGACTACGAGACTTTTTTTCCTCTATTTAATTACTCCAGCTTATCAAAGGCCCTAATCGGCCCTGGTATGAAGTACGGCTCTCATATCTGGAGGTGGGGCTCTGGTCTCACCCGGCTTTTTGGACAGGGTCGAGTCAAAAGCCAAAAGACTTAGTAAACTGTCCCGGTACTTCCACTTTCTCTTGACCCTCATCTTTGTGGCGCGATTTGGTGCTTTATCTCTTTTCTACAGGTACCGCAGCGGGCAGGTGCTCGAGGAAACTTGTCACTCGCGTACCACCACCTTACGACGCCCTCGTAACACTAGGGGTGCTGTGTTTGCGCACGAGTTTTGTGTGGGATATTGGTAACTCCAGGCTAGTTCGCTGCGTTGCTTCTTTTTTTCTGCCACCTCGTTCTGTGGAATTCTCTTTCCATCTTCGTGTGTCCTTCTAATGATTTAATCTCCCTCAACTCAAAGCTTGCCGTCGTGCTCATTATGCGTAATTTTGAGTTAATTGTGAACTTCTTGAGGCGATGCAACACCACCTCCTTGAATAATAGAGTTTTGCATGCGAAAGCTGACTGGTAATTATATATATATATATTAGTATATATATATATATATATATATTATATATTTAATAATATATATATATATACTATATACTAATTATCATATATATATATATAATATATATTATATTTATTTTTTTTTTTTTTATTTTTTTGCTTGTCGTTGTCTGCCGCGTTCTAGCCACCAAGGGCCGCCCTCATATTCTGCCGCCCTAGGCATTTAGGGCCCCCTCATATCTGCGCCCTAGCCATTTGCCTAGTTTGCCTAGTTTGCCTAGCGGTTAAGAATGGCGGATGAGCCCTTGTTATAAGCTAGAGCAACTGAGAAAAGAGAAACAAAAGTCTCGCAGCCTAAAACACGAACTCTCAGTTTCTTTGAGACCGCCCTAGCAACCGTTGTGATGAAGTTTCCAAGACATTTTTTGTTATGTTAAGGCCAAGGATGGTATATATTGTCAACAGGGGAGACGAGAAAATCGTCGAAAGAGGTAAGGAAAGTTAGAAGGTGTTGAGAGAGTGAGATTTTGTAGAAGTTAGGTATATATATATTAGCTAGTATATATATAGAATATATATATATATATTATAATTATATATATATATATATATAATAATATATATATATATATATATATATATATTTATATTATATGTTATATATATATATATATATATATATATATATATATACTATATATATATATAATATACTATATATATATATATACTATATATATAACTATATATATAAGTTTATATTATATACTAATATATCATAATAACTATATATATAGTATTATAATATATATATATATATAACTATAGTAATATATTATATATATATATATATATATGTATATATATATATATATATATATATTATATTATATATATATATATATATAATATATTATAGTATATATATATATATATTTTTTATTTTTTAAATTTTTTTTTTTATTTAATATATATATTTGTCAAAAATAACGCACCACTAGGATAAATGTCACTCGCATGAAAGGGAATGCCCCTAACCCCATGAAACCCCATACCACCACAGACGACATCATCATTGTAACTATGTAACCACCCTGCAGAGAATTGGCTGCAATATTGGGGCCGTCACTGCAATTAATTTAGGAAAACATAAACCACGTAGCTAGACCTGGGAGATGTGGGAGATAGGTTATGGGTGGGTAGTAAAACGAGCGAGGATCATTTACGTACGAAGTGACTCCGATAAACATGGAGTTGATAGTGCCTCAACTACCAAGAGATCAGTGAGCGCAGATAACAGCACTCCACGCCAAAGAACAAGGGTACCGGACACGTAGTCGACGGTTCGGTGTAGCGCACACAACGATTGCATGGGTGATCCAACGGTACCATGAAACCCAGACACATGATCACTGGCGAAGAAAAGGTAAACCCAGTGACACGACACCAGTGGAAGACTGATTTATACGTCTGCGTGCATTACGAGAGCGCCACACAACGGCACCACATCTGCAAATACAGCTAGCGGAGGTACACGGCACCAGGGTGCGTGACAATATAGTGCGTCGACACTTTGCGGAACATAATTACCGGCCCCGGAGACCTGTCATAGGTCCACCGCACACCACGGCACATCGAAGGGCGCGATTGGCATTTGCTCGAGAACACATCCATTGGACGGTTGACGATTGGACAAAGGTGTTGTTTACAGACGAGTCGAGAGTGTCTCTGTACGCCTCGGACAAGCATGCTAGAGTATACCGACCACCGATGGAGAGGTTCGCGCAATGCAATGTGCTGCATGTGCCGCCGTTTGAAGGTGGGTCGGTTATTGTCTGGGGAGGCATCTCTTTATCGGGGTCTACGGAGTTGCACATCTTCGATGGAGGCACTCTTACAGCCGTAAAGTATATCACAGAAGCCCTTGAACCATATGTCGTGTCATATTTCCCCTACAATCGGTGACTCTTTCATCCTAATGCATGATAATGCAAGACCACACAAGGCCCAATGTGTGA
>JABUQX010109885.1:0-17500 GCA_015478945.1 Trachelipus rathkii | reverse complement strand
GTTACTTCTGCGCCATCGATACTACTGGCATCAACCGGAAGAATCGGAGCAGCCTCCAGTACCCCGACCTTCCATCTGCCCGCCGTCCAGTTGCTCACTGCGAAGAACTTCCTGTACCAGCGTGCAGAGAGCTTCCTGACAGCGACGACAAGGCCACCACTGCATATGAGGGAGGAGATACAGATGAGGAGTATGGAACACAAGATGGTCCGCAGCCCTTTTCACAATGTGAGCTTAATGATCTGGTTCGGGATCTCAGCTTGTCGAAGACTTCCGCCGAGCTGTTGGCCTCCAGACTCAAAGAGAAAAATCTACTCGGTGAGGACGCGCGTATCACGTTCTTTCGTAGAAGGCATCAGGACTACATGGGCTACTTCTGCGAGGAGGAAGACCTCGTGTACTGCCGAGATGTCGCCGGTCTTCTTGCTAAACTCGGCGCTCCTCAATATGATCCGAGAGATTGGCGACTCTTCATAGACAGTAGCAAGCGCTCTTTGAAGAGTGTGCTCATACACAACGGGAACGAGTTCGCCTCAATTCCTCTTGCGCACTCCACAACTCTCAAAGAGAAATATGAAGCAGTCAAGTACGTGCTCGACAAAATCCAATATCAGCAGCACCAATGGATCATCTGCGTCGACCTTAAAATGGTGAACTTTCTACTTGGTCAGCAGTCCGGGTACACAAAGTACCCATGCTTTATATGTAAGTGGGACAGTCGAGACAGAGCCCAGCACTATGTGAAGAAAGAGTGGCCGGCGCGAGAGCAGTTAGTACCTGGGGCCAGCAACATCATAAACGAACCTCTTGTTGACCGGGAAAAAATTTTGTTCCCACCGCTTCACATCAAGCTTGGGTTAATGAAACAGTTCACGCGCGCTCTGGACAAGGATGGGAGGTGCTTCAACTACCTGTGCCGAGCCTTCCCTGGAGTCACCATTGAGAAGCTGAAGGCCGGCATTTTCGATGGCCCACAGATACGGCAGCTCATCAAGGACAGAGAGTTCAAAAACTCCATGAACACGCTAGAGTGCGCATCCTGGAGGTCGTTTGTGCAGGTGGTGAACAACTTCCTGGGAAACAAGAAGGCAGCAAACTACGGCACACTCATCAACAGCATGATAAAGAACTTCCAAAACCTCGGGTGTTTGATGAGTATAAAGATGCATTTCCTGTTCTCACACATGGAGAGGTTTCCTGAAAACCTTGGTGCAGTCAGCGACGAGCAGGGAGAAAGGTTCCATCAGGACATGCGTCAAATGTAGGAGAGGTACCAGGGGAGGTGGGACGCAGTCATGCTCGCGGACTACTGCTGGTCGCTGAAGAGAGACAACCCAGCAGCTGCTCACACACGGAAATCGAGGAAACGGGGATTTACACCGTGAACTCTGAACTTTTGTGTCACGTAACGCTCATATACATGTATTAAACTTATCAAATGTAATCCAGTATATAATAAATGAATGAATTTGGATACGTTGATTTTTATTTACCCAGGAAAACGGAAAAACCGAATGTTTATGATCCTCAGAAATTGGGTTTTTGGACGAAAAATAGTTAGTAGTAGGAGAGTCATTTTGGACGTGTTGGTCATTTTGACCAACGCTGATTTTACCTTCCCTTGACCTTTTTTGAGCCCAATTTTTTAGCTTGACCTTTTTGACCTTTACCTTTTTGGGCTTGACCTTTTTTGAGCTCGAATTTTTTACCTGCCCTTGACCTTTTTGGGCCTTTGACCTTTTTGGGACTTTACCTTTTTTCGGCCACCTCTTTGATCTTCCATGGGTCATTTTTGGCCCACGGTATTTTTTGAGAACCCTAATTTTTTGAGAACCCTAATTTTTTGAGAACCCTAATTTTCTGAGAACCCAAATTTTTTGAGAACCCTAATTTTTTGAGAACCCAAATTTTTTGAGAACCCTAATTTTTGGCAACCCTTCGAAGAAGGTTGCGCCAAACGGTTGCGTCCGCAAACCGTTGTACGTATTACCCCCCTATTTTACGCCCCCTAATTTTTTTTCGACCGTGGGCCATTTTTAGCCCACGGTAATTTTTTGGGCTTCCCTTAGGGGCTTAGCCCTTTTGATGTCTTAACCTTGTTGCCCACGGTAATTTTCGACCAACCCTTTGGTCTTCCATGGGTCAATTTTGGCCCACGGTAATTTTAGGCTACCCTTTGGTCTTCCATGGGTCAATTTTGGCCCACGGTAATTTTTGGTTACCCTTTGATCTTCCATGGGTCATTTTTAGCCCACGGTAATTTTTGGTCATCCGTGGGTCAATTTTGGCCCACGGTAATTTTTGGCTACCCTTTGGTCTTCCATGGGTCATTTTTTGCCCACGGTAATTTTCGACCAACCCTTTGGTCTTCCATGGGTCATTTTTTGCCCACGGTAATTTTCAACCAACCCTTTGGTATTCCATGGGTCAATTTTGGCCCACGGTAATTTTTGGGCTTCCTTTAGGGGGCTTAGCCTATTTTTTTGACGTCTTTACCTTGTTTTGACCATGATATTTCGGCCTCTTAACCTTGACATATACCATGGGTCAATTTGACCCACGGTAATTTTTGGGCTTCCTTTAGGGGCTTAGCCCTATTTTTTGATGTCTTTACCTTGTTTGACCATGATATTTCGGTTTTTACCTTGCCATATACCTGGGTCAATTTTGACCCACGGTAATTTTGGGCTTCCTTTGAGGGGCTTAGCCCATTTTTGATGTCTTTACCTTGTTTGACCATGATATTTCGGTTTTTACCTTGCCATATACCATGGGTCAAATTTGACCCCACGGTAATTTGTTTGTCCTTCCTTTTAGGGACTTAGCCCTTGTTTTGATGTGCTTAACCTTGTTTGACCTATGATATTTCGGCCTTAACCTTGCCATATACCATGTGTCCAATTTTTACCCACGCTAACTTGATGGCTTGAGGTCCCAATCACCGTAAGAAGTACCTAGTGATGTTCTATTAGTGTTCTGTGAGTATTAGATGAGTGCCAGTGTGATGCCAGGTGATGCCACGTGAGTGCCAATGAGTGCCAATGAGTGCCAGGTAGGCCAATGAGTGCCAAGTGAGTG
Organism: Trachelipus rathkii; assembly: GCA_015478945.1. Taxonomy (NCBI): domain Eukaryota; kingdom Metazoa; phylum Arthropoda; class Malacostraca; order Isopoda; family Trachelipodidae; genus Trachelipus; species Trachelipus rathkii. The sequence goes on along the minus strand of JABUQX010109885.1, from coordinate 14,422 downwards.
CCCACTATAGTGCCCAAGTGAGTTGCCACATAGTCCAACTGAGTTGCCAGCCTTTTTTCAAACCTTTTCTAGCCTCCCTTGAGCCTCAGAATGCCCCTAATATGGGTGTCTACCCCTAGGTAATTAGGAGTTATGAGGATTCGATTGGTGTATATTACAAGTTGCTAGGGATGCTTCCTACTATGAAGTTAGTCTTCTTCTCTATCACTTATTACACTATACACTACGACCACTTATACACACATTCATATGACACTCTATACACACTATGACACTTACATTAAACCCTATACACTTACACTCACACCCACACAAGATACACTTACACTCACACACTCGATATTTTGTTGCCTCAACTTTGATGCTCAACTTTTGATGCCTCACTTTGATGCCCAGCATAAATGCCTCAGCATTGATGCCTAACTTTGAAGGTTTCATCTTTGATGACTGCACTTCTTTGAATGAGTCATTTTTGATTACCATCGTATATTGATGGAATTCATCTTTGATGAAAAATCAACAATTGATGGCTCATCTCTACGCCACATCATAGAACAGAGTTAATATTAATGTCTTCCCCGGGTTCATAAGTGGACCACCAGGGCGCCGCATGCGCTCCTCCGCGCAAAGAAGACCGAGGCCCCGGCCACCCCGCAGGTGCGATCCGTCGCGTCCCCGCCCGCGCCACGTCCCCGCCCGCCGCGTCCCCGCCCGTCGCGTGCGCCCGAGCGCAAATTATTTCCGCGTTCACGTGCCGCCGCGTTGCGCTCGCAGGCGCAATATTCCTGCGGGAAGAAATATATAACTGGAAGTCCATTCATTTTTATTCATACCTTAAACATTCAAAGGAATTTCTTTCAAATATACTGATGAGTTCATTCATTTTTATTCATACGTTAAACATTTTTATTAAAAAACATTTTCGCGAACCTAAAACTGTTACTCTCATACAGACCTATTATTTAACCGATATATTTATTAACATTATTTTTTATAATACTTTTTATGTTTTAATACTTTTTAATTTATAAAATTTTTAAAAATTGTATGTAAGAAAAAAAAAATCCAGTGTGTCTGATATATAATCATTTTTATTTTACTACAATTGTAGGAAATTTTACTAAAAACATAACATTTACATACCTTAAGCAGTAAATCCAGTAAAACAATAGAGGTGTTACCTAACACCTAGGTGGGATTAGAGTATGCTTTTGTTTACTGCTTTACTGCTTTAACTTTCTGCTTTACTGCTTTAACTCACTGCTTCACTGCTTTAACTCACATTAGATGATTAATTAAAAGCAGTAAAGCAGTAAAACAATAGAGGTTACCTAACACCTAGGGGGGATTGTATAGCCTTTTGTTTTACTGCTTTACTGCCTTAACTTTACTGCTTTTACTGCTTTAACTCACTGCTTTGCTGCTTTAACTCACATTACATTACATACCTTAAAAGCGGTAAAGCAGGAAATCAATAGAGGTTTTACCTAACACCTAGGGGATTAGTATGCTTTGTTTTACTGCTTTACTTTAACTTTCTGCTTTACTTCTTTAACTTTCTGCTTTACTGATTAGGCTTTTGCTTTACTGCTTTAACTTTCTGTTTACTGTTTTAACTTTCATACTGATTTAACTCATATATTATTAACATTATTTTTATTCTTGTTTTTATACTTTATTTATTTTATTATTATTTATTTTATTTTAAAATTTTTTATTATTTTATTAATACAATTAATGCTCATTTCTATATTTCTATTATTTTTTTAAATTTCTTTTTACTTGTATAAGTATACTTAGTGTTAATGCCTCCCCTGCCTATCGTTAATAATTTATTTAGGAACACACAATTTCACTATACATCATATTACACACTATTCACTATGAACACTTATTCACTATGACACTTATACACACATTTACGCTATGACACTTATTACACACATTCACTAGTGACACTTTACATTTAGCCATAGACACTTACATTTACACTTATACACACACACACACAACACAAACACACACACACACACCACACACACACACAGATTTTCTTACACTCACACAGCAGATTTACTTACACTCACGCACAGATTTTACTTACACCCGCAGATTTACTTACACTCACACACAGTTTTACTTACACACGCAGATTTACTAACACTCACAACGTATAAATTATTAAAACATTTTATGTTATAATTAAACATTTATATTACTCATTCAAATATAACTAAAAATATTTCAAAGTCTTAAAAACTTCTATAATAAATCAATCATTAGCTTTGAACCAAAGAAATTATTATTAACTGTTAACACTTTTTGTTTATAAATTTTTATAACTTATCAAGTTTAAAATTAACCTTTTACTAAAATTTTGATGAATTTTATTAAAAAACATTTAACGTACCTTAAAGCCAATAAATCAGGTAAATCAGTTAGGCAAGCCCCTAGCACCCCTCTACACAAGCTATGCCACGTTATGTTCTATTGACTTCACTGCTTTACATTCATCTTTAGCCAGTAATAGTATAACAAATAACAAAATAATTCGGGTCTTCTTCGGCTAAACATAACATTTATTTTTATTAAAACTTTTTTTTAAGTTCTTATTTAAAAATAGCAATTATTCACTTCCATTTATATTATTCGCTCGAGTTTATAAAAATATTTCAAAGGTTTTTTTTAAAATATTCGGATTTTCTTTATATTATTATATTATTATCTATGTACATTGACCAATCCATCACGAGAAAACACAAAAACCCGCACTCCTTACAGATCGAACTGACCTCCTCTGCTAAAATGTGTTGAAAATAACTACTTTAGCTAAATTTAGGATAAAACTTTTTGTACCCCGGGGCAATTTAGAGCCAAATTCCAGGTCAAAATATATTCAAAAGCTGACCTTTTTCTGTAAATGTGGTGCAATAACTACGTTAGGCCTAAATTTAGGCCTAAAATTAGGATAAGCCTTTTGTATCCCACGCTGATTTAAGCCTATACCAGGTCAAAAGCGTAATTCCGAAACACCAACTGTTGGAGGAAAATTTTTTTTTTTTTCAATGTTATTATTATTTATAAAATATATTTCAAACTGAAACATGCTGACGCGTAAGACCTGTTAAGCAGGTAGAAGGAAATGTTTACCTTCTTAGTGAGTGGACGGATGTAATCCTTATTCTCTTATATGACCCTCGTAGAGTGATTGGTCGGAATCTATTTTATCGCTTTTTTGGTTTTCGTATGTAAAAACATGTTTTTTCATATCCTGAACCTGGGGTCCGTTTATTTAACTCTTAACATACATGTAAATATTTATTTAAGAAGGTAAAAATTAAGGATAATAAAAACTTTACTATATAATTAGAAATTTAATAATTGGAAGAACTTAAGTAGTTAATATATATATATATATTATATATATATATTATATAATTTATATATATAATATATAATATATATAATATATAATATCATATATATAATATATATATATATATATATATATATATAATATATAATATATATATATATATAATATATAAGACCAAAATTAAATATATACAAAAATTAAATATATACAATGATTTTATATATAAGGATCCAGTTAAATATAATTACCAGGAATATTATATATTATAACACTTCCACATACATTTTACAAATGATGTTTATGACTATTTTATATTAAAATTCTCTAAATCTTTGCAAATATGCCAATCATTTATTTCATTATCGATGATATAGTTTCGTGTCTCATTAATACACTCAGTTAAACACATACGTAAAAAAAGTTCCCGCTCAGATTATCGATAGTTATATTACCATTCGGGGTCACGTGTATAAATACTTTCTTTGCCATTGTTTTTCTGAGTAGATAAATGAATCTGTACGTCTATAGAACTTAGAGCGATCCCGATGATTGCGTAGGATCATCAATCACGGTTTTTCTCTTAAAATGCGTTAGTATTCTTGGTTATAACATGATAGATGAATTACGGTTAGTAAATTAGATAAACATAAATGTCTTCTTCAGGGCTGGTATAACATTCGCCTTACGTAGCCTCTAACATATTTCATTCGCGCTAGGCCTGAAATGTAGAATTCAAATGATGTAGGTTCCAAATACTGATGTTTCATTATTTCTCTCCCATTATCTAACTTCCAAACTGATTATGTTTTGGATGCTTATTAAAAATGATAAGGAAGTTGCTTACGCTGGTTTCTTCGCACAGGCTAATAACTGTTTCGGTCCAGTTTAAAGCTGAGCTTGGTTTAAAGTATTCTGTAATCCACTCTTCAGTGTGATTACATATACAAAGTAATTCATCTGGACTCACGAAAATACGCTTGGTATTATAACAGGGTGATCGGGTCACACTTGAAAAATTCAAATCCTTCGGGTTTTCTTTTATATAAGAATGAACCCCTACTTCCTGGGATCTTGATTTCCCACTGGACAATGTCTTGTATTGAGGTATACCTGTTAAGGTGAATCATTATATACACTTAGTGAAAATAGAACACTTTTATTACAAAACCAGAAGAACTTGTGCACCGCTAAGAGCCCACATACACGCGTATTGATTTTTAACCACTGCAGTTTGGCCATCTCCACCCCCACGCACCACCCCACTACATCTTTGACATCCCATCACAGCTACAGGTTCCGGACTCATCCAACCCCCCTGTTTTCCACTCCCCGTCCCCCCACCTCCCCGCGCTCACATCCTTCTCGCCCCCTCCCTCCGCGGGTCCTTTTCTCGCGCTCGGCTTCCTCGTCCCTCCCCCGCCCGGTTCACCCCTTTCCTTTCCCTGCTTCCCGGGCTCTTACCGGCTCCCGCCTTGTTTCGTCTTGCACTCTCTGTCTCCTCTCTCCCCTTGCTTCTCGCTCTTGCGTCTCCTGGCCTTCCCTTTTGCCCTTGGTCTTTCGGCTTCCTTCCGCGTGGGCTCCGCTTTGTCTCCCTTTCGGCCTCCCTTTCGGCCTACCCGTCGTTCTTGCCCCCCCTTTTCCCGCCCCCGGTCGCTTGCCCTCGTCTTTTGCCTGGCTTCGTCTCCCTGCCCCGGGGTCCCCCCAGGTTTTCTTCCCTTTCGCCTGCCCGTCGTTCTTTCCCCCCCCTTTTCCCGACAGCGGTCCGTTGCGTCTCTGTCCGGGCGTCCGGTTGTATGTGTTTTCTGCGTGCTGGGGTGCGGGGGGGCGGGCGAGGCCCGGGGGCGCGTCCGAGGGCGGAAAGGGCGGGTGGGTTGGTGTGGTGGAGTGGAGTAAAAAAAGATGGGAGGCCGATCTAAAAGGAGAAGCATGTGCCGCAAAAGATGGAAAGCGGAGCGCTTGTGAAACTGAACGATATATTTGTGTATAAATAAGAATTAATATTAACCATGCAAAAAACCTACGCGAACAGGAGATGTTCCTCGCTGTTGCACACTCAGAAAGGAATAAGGCGCCGGCTAGGCTGAGAAGGTGAACTCCTTGCATGATGAGATCAGTGACATTGGGAGATACGGTTGCAGATTATATAATCAGGAGGAAGGAGAAGAGAACCTTCCGGAGCATTTCACTGATGGACCATCTGACGAAAATAAACGTGGTGACGGAATAGGCGATAACAAGCGAAGAATTGAGATGGCAATGGCCGGGAATTAATGGAAAAAATGGGTATGGGAAGGTTCGTATGGATGGCTGCCGGTACGGATATGCGATGAGGAATCATGTGCGAATGGGGTATGTTAAGCTGGGTTAAGATTTTGGAGGGGAGAGTTACCTGCGTGAATGGCAGGCTATATGTCGTAGGGTGTTCAAAAAAGGAGATACGGCGGGACTGTTCCAATATTTGCTATAGGGCATTATCTGTGCCTGCCCATTGCCATGGATTTATATGAAAGGTATTGGGAGAAAGCTCAGGACGGAGTCTCGAAGACAAGGCTGAGAAATGAAGCACCATGATGGGAATTCAGCGGACGAGGTTGGGTACCCTGAAATCTAAATTGTTCTGCTGAAAGAATGATGATTTATAGAGAAGAGCTGGGAGTGGGATAAGGAAAATGTATTATGCCATTTGTGGATTCTGGAAGAAGCATTTGACAGGTACCTAGGGTAAAACTTCGGGAGACACTCGAAGGGGAGTCGTTACTTGACCAGATTAAACCCAATGTGAAAAATTAGTTTTTAATGTAAGGGGACTTTACACGAGTATGTGATGGAGTGCCTCTTCAGGACAGTGCGTTATGGATTTCTTACTATTTATGGACTAGTGGTTTGTTACTTTTTCTAGTCTGAAACAGGTAGAATTCGTTTAGGTTAGTGTTGCTCACCATGTTATTCATCCGCCCCATATGGACATGATATCGAGACGATCTGGATGTAGAGGAGAGCCCGCACGTTCGCTCCTTCCAATGCGCATCCATCCGGGCACCGATATTCCGCCTCCTCTGGTCTGCAACTAGACAGGAGAACGATTACCAGAGGGGATACTGATCAAGATGGTGAGGACTGTCTGTTGCTACGGAGAGGGTTGAAAATCCCTCTCTTATAATATTCATGGGGCCGAACGATACTGAATGATGATTAGAGTACCTAGGAAGGAGAAGATACTTAAACAGAGATCTGAGGAAAGAAATAACCAAGACTGCGGGCGAAGAACCTTTAAGTATGTTGGAGTTACTGGTAAACAGTAGGAATGATGGAGTGTGAATAGAGGAAAAGGATAATAAACCTACTCTAGAGAGTTGGTCTAGTTGTTATCCCTTTCTGAGAAACAGACATGTGACGAGACAGGTTAAAACACTTATTTATACCACGATTGCTGGACCCGTACTTTGTTTGGGTCTGGCATGCACTTACAACTAGAACAAGGAAGTAAGATCGTTGGCGGTACCGGAGATCCGTCGTTGTGGAGGTATAGATGTGGGGGTGACCAGAAGAGTTTAGAAGAGAGGAATACTGAGAAAAGAGGAGTTGGGGGTCGAGCGTGGAGGATTATCGTAGACATAACATTACTGATATTTGGGGGGTGGTTGGGATGGGACGACACAGAGGTATGTGTGATTGGTGGATGGAGATTAGATACCCGGCCAGAATTATGCTGCAGCCGCAGTAAGGACCAGCGGAGTTAAAAAGATGGGAGTAAGGATAGAGGGCGGCGGCTGTTGGGCAGAGGTGGGGACGCTTTTGGGGAAAGCAGTTAAGAACATCGACTGGTACGAGAAGGTCTGTGGAGAAACATTGCAAACGACAGGGGATGACCCTTACACGGAGCCTTTGTTGAGAAAGTGGAGTGAGAAAGATCTAAGAATTAGAGATATATTATATAGATATATTAAGAGAGAGATTAGTATGATGAGATAGATATATTAAGAATATAGAGATATAGATAAATAGATAGATATTATATATATATAAAATAGAGAGAGAGATAGAGGGAAGAGGTAGAGGTAGTAGAGAGAGAGATAGGAGTATATAGAGAGTAAGAGAGAAAAGATTAAAGGAAATAGAGAGAAGTAGAATAGGAGAGTAAGAATAGCATGAGATATATAGAAAGATGATATAAAATGAAAGTGGAACATAAGAAATAGAAGAAAAAGGTTAAATAAAAAGAACAGGGCTCAAAGATGACAATATAAACTCGTGTGAAGGCGATGGCGAGATGTACGAATAGAAAAAAAACCGTGCATGTAATCGTCGACATTAACAGACAAAGTGCGGCGATGCATTTTATATGAAGGCGGGTGTGCTGTAAGACCCAGAGTCAAAACCAAGAACCAAGTCGCGGTGGAACACCAGGGCACAAAGGGTGAAAAATGTTTTAAGTGACGAGGTGGGCGAGAGGGAAAGGCGTCGAAAGGTAAGATGTAGCACCCACCGCAGAAGGGAAAGTGTTACAAGATAACCAGAAACAGACAAGGCCCAAATGTATAACCCATAGGTGAGAGACCATGCAATCGAGAAGAATAGCGCAGTGATGGAAGGGATGCAAGGTATGTGGGACACTAATTATAGTTAAGGGAAAAAAGTCAAAATCATAACACCGGACAGATGTTTGTTGAAATAGATGCCCTATTTATAGAAGTTCTCAAAACAAACAAGTTGAATGTGAGAATAAGAGTCAACTGAATAATAAATTTATAGTTATATTTTTATATATATCTATATTACATGTGATAACTCTATAGTATAATTATATGTAAAAATGTGCTAAGTATAGTCAATATATATATATAAACATAATACGTTATGAGCATTTAAGCTTTTGTTAAAGGATATATAGGTGCTATGATAGTGGCATTATGCCCTAACTAGATTTACTGATATTTTATGACTATTTAAGGACGTATATATGTTGAAATTATTTTAATTAAAATTTATTAGCACAAATAAATATTTTCTTTAGTAAAGTTAAACTAAACACTTGATAGTTATAATTAAAATTTATTAAACAATTAAGCATTTATATAATTATAATTTCACGAGAAAATAAAAATATATGCAAACCATTTAACTGTTATCAATATTATAAATTTCTTTTGTTTCTATATAATCTAAATAGTCAGGAATTGTACAACCCTTTGAATTATATAATAGATAATAGTTTTATTAATATAATGAAACTTATGAAAATATAAATTATTATTAATAGTGATATATAATAGGTGATTGTCTTGGGGTCAAGATTACACAGTATAAATGTTCCGATTGTTATTTTGAATTGCTAACAGCAGTATAAGATAATTGTTTTTTTATATTAAATATACGTTAGATATTGTTGTTATATGTAAATCTAGTGCGTGATGTGTATAATAGTAAGATTCGTGTATTATTATTATATATTATTATTATATTATTATTATATTATTATTTTATTATTATACATCATGGATTGTTGTTGCTGTGATTGTTGTTGTCAATAAGAATTTTTCAGTCTTGGATTTCTCTTGAATTTTAATTAAAATTTTTTATAATCAATTGGATAAGAAAATGTGGATAAAAAAATGCTATATGCAAATTTTGCAAACACCCAAGAAGCTTGTACAGATATTTTTTATAATAAAACTTGTGAGTGTAAGTTATATTGTTCTGCAGGTATACATTTAATGTAAAAACGTAAAATCTGTTAGTATTATAATGACCATTGTATCTCAACAGTAACTTAATAAAACTGAAAAATTTTCACAAACAGGGATGGTCCCAGACCGAAAAATCTAGCTTTATGTGTTCTTTTGGGGTATCAAGATTTAAATATCAGGGGCATTTTGGCCAGAGTAAAGATTTCAGCATTTGAACTTTGGATGAATGCTTCTAAATGGAAACCACAAAGTATAACAAAAGCAAGATTAATTGTGGGAAGTTCTTTCTTTGGTGATATCAAAGATTCAGTTATAGGGCATCTTAGCATTACTCAGGAAGTGGTTCTCCGATTACTTTATAGGAGCTAGCTTGATTCACATAGCTGAGAATAATAGAGTGCTATCGGTGATACGCCAATCGTAAGCGTGGACAGAATACAGGGTGAGTGTTGCTAGACTAGAAATAGAATAGTAGTAGAAGAGTGGAGCCATATGCCTGAGAGTGCGCAGAATTGATAAGGTGTGTGAGTTGTTCGATAACGTTAGTATCGCATAGCGGTAAGGGGCCGTTGAAGTGGATATGTGCCGTGGTTACCAAAGGCCTTGTTAACCGAGCGTCAGCTCTACATAAGAGGGGTGGAGAATAACTAGAGTGTGTGTAGCGCCGCCGTGTACAGGTCGCTGTGAGCGTGCATAAAGCCTGCCCTAGCGTGCCTCTGCCAACCCGGGGAAATTATGAAGTATTCAAAGAGAGCAAACGCGACCTGAGAGCAGGGGCAGAAGTGGTTGAGGAGTGTGTGGTGGTGGTGCATTTATAAAGTTGTGTTTTATATCAGAGGAGAGCAGGATAAGTGCGAAAGGAAAGAAAGTCATAGTTACCGAATTAAGGACCGGATCTGGAGTGCCCAAAATAAGAGGAAGTTTAAGAAAAAATGCTGCTGTGGGGCAAATGCCGGCTATGTTTGAAAAGTGCGTACCTGGTGGGCTAACAAAGAAGAACAGATAGGTGGTTACCCATGATGTGTGCGTTATGAAGAGAGTATAAGTTGCGTTTACAAAATGAGACCCAACTTATGAGAGCTCAGATAAAGCGATGCCCGACGCTCGGACTAAATATAAGTAGTGTCCACAAGTTTATGAGATGTGAGATTAATAAATTGCGATAATGATGGGAAGAAGACTGATTTTATTAGAATATAAACGATCTAGAGAGAGATAAAGAGATGAAAAAGAAAAGAGAAGGAAAAGGTATTATTTTACAGAGAAGAAGAATATATAGAAGAGAGTATAAGCTTGTGTTAGCCGGGCTGTCGGGAACTTCGGGATCCAGGAGTGCTCAATGTGTTTTCCATTCTCTCCACAAACCGTGTCAGGTGAACAGCAACCGGGGACAGCAGTATTTACTTAGAGTCTTATGTTGGTTTTAATGTAGTCAGGTATGCCAGTATATCCATGGGTTAATGAGATGGAGGGCGTGTGAAATGATGAGATGGGGAATAGAGCATAGCAAATATTTCTAAAGCAAACAATGAATGATGAACTAATAACATCAAAGTGTGGACCAAGCGAAGTTGTAGGAAGAAAGTCCTTCGCAAAAAAATAAATTGGTAAATGAATGAATAGTGGTAAACACCTGAACAAACCCGCTCCGTTCATATAAGAAATAAGGCCTATAGGTTAGGCTAGAAACAGACAAAAATAACTTCTGATCCAGAACTAATGTAAGGCTTTGGCAAGTAACTACCCGGAACTTACGAGCAAAAATACGAGGAAAAGAATGGTTACAACCTTAAAAAGAAGAGAGCTTGTGTATAAGCGTGTCCCGCGCGGATTCTCGCAAAGCGAAGAGTTAAGTAACGACAAGATCAATGTCGATTTTTTTATTACAACATTGGAAAGGGAGAGTTTGTAGAAGGAGGTAAATGAACGATAAAGCTCATAAAATTTGTTTTTTCAGGAGGAATCAATTTGAAGTAAGCGGACGACCCAGACTTCCAAAGAGTAAAAGGTTTCAAGTTTTTGCCGAGGAATAAAGGCAAAAGGCTCCGCGCGAAACAAGGAGGAAAATGGACGCGAACAGCAAAGGACGCCCCACAAAAAAGGACAGGAGAAAGGAAAAGGTGACCTGCCGATATATAATTTACATTCCTCATGGCATTTTGAATATGAGCTTGGGTATGAGGGTACTATCGTTGTGGTGCACTTATCACATAGAAAAGTTGATTAACACAGTGATATCTTAAGAGGCACAGTAAGCCTTGTTGCTAGAAAAAAAAAAAATTACCAATGAATGATTGTTGATATGTATAGTGGGTGACAAGGTGGAATATAAACTGAAAAAGTGGAGTGGTGTGCGGCGTACAAAGATTGCTCCAATGTTCTGGTTACAATGAGAAATGACACAGATTAAGGGCGGAAAATGTAACATCATATTGCTAATTGAGAAGAATGGTCCGACTACAATCAAACTAAGATCGATATATGAGACGAAGTATAGTAGGATCATGCTCGATGACGGAGAAGAATTTAGAAGAGTCAGAAGGAATGAGATTTTACCGTTAAAAAGGATTAGGGAGTAGGGATGGAGATGGAGAGAGGTAAGATGCCCATTGAGGTGGAATGAGATGCTTAGTGGATCGAGTAATGTTAGTAGAGAACATAGTAATAAAAAAATACGAAAGATGAGTAGACTCTGCTATAGTTTGTTGGTCAAGCGATGGAGAGTGGCAGTCTCCTGTTAGTTGATACATAGCTGATAACAATGTCATGAACATATGTGATAGAATATAATCTAACATAATATAATCTAGACGACTATGAAAATAGAATGAGAGAAATGGAAATAACAGAATAGTAGGGCGAGAATAGATTAGTTCTCATGTATACAGGAGACTCAGCAAGTTGAAAGTATCAAACTAAACATAATATGACCTTGACTATTTTGCGTTTATACTAATATCGAGTAATATAAAAGAGTGAGATTAAGGAATAAGGTGACCTGAAATAGTTATGGGAGTTTATGTAAGAGAGAAGGATAATGATATTTTAGAGGAAATTGAAATTTAAATAAAATCAAATGAAAAACAAAGAAATAGAATGAACCTAATTTAAAATATATCTAATTAAAAGGAATTAATATATTTGAGAAATTATTAATTTTTCTTTGGAATATATTAGACTAAATTTATTCTCTAACATATTGTGAGTTGAAAAAATTTGAAAATTTAATAAAAAAAAATGAAATATATTAAAAAAAAATAATAATAAAAAATAAGAAATAAAAAAGACCTTTCAAAAATAAATAAATAGAAAAATCGAAAACAAAAATTGAGTGGTTTAGTATTTAATACTGAAAGTGTAGGGTTAAAATGCTCAAAGTGATATTGTTGCTAGAAAGATGAAATTGTGAACAAAGAGCACGGCTAAAAGTATAAAAACGCTAGTTTATTAGAGCAGCAGCGAAAGTTACAGGAACGCTAGTGAACTCATTCGAGTCAAGATTGTTCATAACTGCGTTGATAAGAAACCAAGCGCAGAAAGTGAAATAAATAGCCCAGATGAAAGCTATAATTTTAGCTTAAGAACAATTTGTTCAAGGTTAAATATTAGCCATTCGCCATACTATATCTTCCCTCTTAAAATCTGGATGGTAGGTAACACCTCTGGTAATGTATTGGTTGTAACAAAGTAGTTCTAACCTGCAAAAATTTACATTAGTGATCTTTAATATCGGCTAGATGTAAAGAAGTGATCTGTATATGGAGCCCTATAGGTAGAGTGATTTTAAACATGACATATTGCTAATAAATTTAAAGCAGTTGAGGCCAGTTATATGAGCCGAGTAAGGAATAGTGTGAGCGATAATAGATAAAAGCCTCATAAGTGCCTATAAAGCTTTGACATTGAGAATAATAAGGAGGTTGTCTAAATGAGAGAAACAAATCACAAACATACTAATGTCCACCCCTACGTTGGTGTCTTATAAAAGCAGATTAGGTTAATTTGGTAACATCGTCCTCTATTTGTTTACTTGCTTTACTCATTAGCTAAAGGTTTATATATGAATTTCATGTAAAAATTGCTTATTATAGAGTTTTCGCTTTGGGAATAGTAGCGCGGAGCAATAGTTTATATTTGATTATTAGTCAGCTGTGTAGTTTTAAAGCTGTGTCAGGGTCATAAGCAGTTAAAGTTATATTAATAATAGACTAGATAAAGCTAGATAAAGGACAAAAGAAACATACTAATTCCCTCAACTAATAAATATTGGAAAGATCAATCAGGGAATAAAAAAAGAGAATTCCGCCAATAGTTTCAAGTTAGGTGAACGTTAATGTTTTTATAGTATCAAATAGACAATTGGATAACAGTTTATATAATAAATAATGATTATTAATATCAGACACACTGGATTTGGTTCTCTTATACAAATACAATTTTTATAAAAATTTATAATAAATTAAAAAGTTTAAGAGTAAAAATATAGTAGTTAAAGTATAAAAAATAATGTTTTAAATAAATAATATCAGGTTAAATAAAGTTCTGTTAATATAATTGAGTTACAGTGTTTACTGAAATATTATATAATTACATAGATAGTATATTATATATGTTATATATAATATATATATATATAAATTTTTATATTATATATATAAATATTATGAATAATATTATATATATATATATATAATATATATACCGTTATATGTTTCTAGCTAGAAAAATATGTTTTTTAATATAAAAATGTATTATAAGATATGAAGGAATAAAATAGGGAGAAATGAGGAGATGAATGAAGAGATAGATATAACCCTGTAAATAATTTATTAAGTAGGGCTACCATTATTTAGATATTAACCCTACAGATTCGGGATATAGATACCCTATATATGAATAAATAAAGATAAATATTCAATTGTGAAATGAGTTTATATGATGCTATTTATGAGAGATAGGAAAAATTATTATATAGAGAGCAAGAAGTGTCCGTTCGAACTGTTCAAAATAAGGTAAAAAAAAGGATGATTAAATGTAATAAGCTATATATTTTTCATTCCCGCAGGGATAAAATCATTGCGGCCTGGAAGCGCACGCGGGCGGACGGGGAACGCGGAAATATTGGCGCCTCGGGCGCACGCGACAGCGGGGACGCGGCGGGCGGACGTGGCGGCGGGAGGTCGCGGCGGATCGCACCTGGCGGATGCGGGCTGGTTAGTCTTTCGGGTGAGGGCGCATGCGGCCGCCCTGGTGGGTCCGAGCTAATTTCAGTGAGCCCGGGAAGAAAGGTATATTATTAAATTAAACTCTGTTCTATGATGTTTACTGATGTGAGAATTCCATATTCACTACAACACTC
>JABUQX010109884.1:7500-17758 GCA_015478945.1 Trachelipus rathkii | reverse complement strand
GGGCTTGTACCGTACCACTACCGCTCGAAGCGGGAAAATATATTTAAATAAAAAATTTTTCTGTTTGTTTGTGTGTGGTTGGTTTTGTTAAGTTTAGAATTAAAATAAAAAATAAAGTAATATAATATAAATATAATATATAAATATACAGAAGATCATGTATAAATATATATTTATTATATTATAAAATATATAGATATATTATATATAATATATATATAATATATATATATATATATATATGATATTTCAATAAGTAATATATAAATTAAAAAATAATAAATATACAGATTCATGTATATATTATTTTTATATAATATATAAATTATATTTATATCTATTATAATATATGTTATAATTTATAATAAAAATAACTATACATACTACTATATACTATATATATATAATATATATATATATATATATATATATGCGCTTGAGCATGTTTCGCTGATCGCAAATTTTCAGAGTCCAAAACGGATATATATTATATTATATATATATATATATATATATATTAATAATATATATATATAGATATATATATATATATATATATATAATATATATAGAGAGAGAGAGAGAGGAGAGAGAGAGAGAGAGAGAGAGAGAGAGAGAGAGAGAGGAGAGAGAGAGAGAGAGGAGGAGAGAGCAGAGAGAGAGAGGAGAGAGAGAGAGGAGAGAATAATTATTTTAAAAGCATTAATAATAAGAAATAATAAAAGTGTTAACAGGTATAGTTCCAAAACAAATATTATATTTGGAAATTTTAATTTAGTATTTTCCATTTTTTTCTTTTTTTATTTGAAACTAAATATTTTTTCTTTCCCGAAAGAAAAAATTCCACCATTTAGGAGCTGGCTCGGAGCCCCCTGTCGTCCACCTGGAGGCCGAGAGACTCCGACTCCTGCCATCGTTTCGGTTTACCCTATGGTATCCTTTAGTTAAAAGTGTAAAGGGAAGTAAAATTATTATTTTTTTTACTAAAGAAATACCGTAGGGTAAATGGCAAAGCCCAAATTGCTTTGCCCTTATGTAACCGCTTACACCCCTTTGGGTACCCCGAGATGGTTTTTATGCATCTCCTGGGTGATCTCCAATTAGTGGGGCGCTCTTCGCTGAAAATTGTTCGGTAATTTATAGTAATGATTGAGATTATGTTGATGAGTGAGCGCATTCGTGAAAGCTTTTGTATAAAACTTGAAAGTATCCCTAATGATAAGACTACAGTGTAAGCCTAACTGAACATCTGTGTCATATATAATCAAACCTTGGTAAGTATGATAGTTAGTTTCTTTGTTAGGGGTGTAAGGAGTAGGTAACGCTTTGTGGTGCTGCTGATAGTTACTTTACTGATTATTAAGCAGGTGTACTTTGTTAATGTTGACTTGTTCATTCGTACCGTTTAATATATGTTATGTTTCTTAGTTTAGGATATGTATGTTATAGCTACGGTTAGTTTAAACTTTATTATGACAGTAGAACTACTACACTACTACTACTACTACTACTACTACTACTACTACTACTACTTACTACTACTGCTACTACTACTACTACTACTACTACTTATATCATACTACAAATAATAATAATAATAATAATGATAGATAATAATAATAATAATAATAATAATAATAATAAGAATTAATTAATAATAATAATAATAATAATTAATAATAATTAATAATAATCAGATCATGTGCTATCACATCGCCTCTGTATGATGCGGCTGTTGACAAACCTACCAGTTTGTCTATTAGTAAAGCTTGAGATTGTTATACTTTGCGAATGTCGACAGTTTATTCAAAGTTAATGTATGTCATGTATGTTATGGTACTAGATGTTTTTAGTTCAGGAAATTTTATGTTAGCGTTTATTCGTTTATATCTGAATATCGATAGGTGTTTTATTGATGTTTGACAAGGAATTTTGCTAATGTCCACGGGTTATTCATAAGTTCAAAATGATGTTTATTTGATTGCAGGACACTTTGATGAATGTAGATCAATTCATAGTTCAAGATGCTTGGTTATCCTTTTGATTAGTTTGGACCACTTTGTTAAGAATTTTGGTTAGATATAGTTTATCTGGTTGAATGATATATGATTTGAAAAGGCAGTATAGGTTCGAGGTTTGCTGTGTAATGACGGGAAAGTTGAGAACTGTTTCATAGAGTCAAAATGTTAATTGTCTATTCGAGGGTCAAATGTAATATCTATAGCGTAGTTTTCGCCATTGTTAAATGTTAATATGTAGGCTATGTTAATTTCTGTTACGCTTTGTTAAATATTGCTATAACAATCTGAAATTAAAACTGATTTGTTAGAGAAAAATGATAAGTTTCGTAAGATATTTCTGTGTTAGCTGGTGGGATTAGGTTAAGTTTTTGCCGAGTAATGTTAGGTTTGCCCGAGAATTTTGCTAAGGTCTACGTTTATTCATATTTCAAAATGATGTTATAATTGATTATGAGTGACATTTTGATGGAAGGTAGTGAAATTATAGTTTCAAGCATGTTCGCGATCTTGAAGACTATTAGGTAATTTGTTAAGGATGACCTTGTTAGATTATTACGGCTCTAGCTGCTTGCTGATATGTTGGAAATAAGTGGGGATAATTGAGATGAGTTTTGTATGTCCGTTAGCTACTTACCTTTGATAAGTAGAAACTTTGCGAATGTTATCAGAATTATCTCATAGTGAGGTATGTTAGTTTTTGTCGGTTGTGTAGCGTGGTGTTTTTATTCTTAGTTCAGTGGTTATGATATCTAGCTTAAATGATGTGAAAACTTTGTCCTTAGCATATGTTCGTGCTGCTCTGCTTTGTTTGTAAATTAGTTGTAAGGTTATGATAATTTTTGTTAAAAATATACTATGTTAAAAGTAAAAATGATCAATGATATGTACAGATTTGTACATTTGAAAAAAGTAGAACAGGATTACGTTCATGTATGCAAGTAGTTACTCACTGTTTTAAGTATGGAACTTTGTTAATTTGCTGTTGATCAAGCTGAGTATGTAGGTTCTGTCCGCTTGTACAGATATTCTTGTTTAGGTATATGAATGTTAGCATTTGATTGATCGTTCAAACTTTGTACGTTGCATTATTCAGATGGTTAGTATAGAAAAACTATTTATTACCACGTTTATCGAAGCATTATCGAAATGTGATCTGAATCAATAGATCAATAGATCAATAGGATCATTGGAAGGGTGGGAGAAGGAAGGGGAGGTAACAATGTGTGTTGTCTGATTTACTGATTACTGTTCAGAATCAGTACTATTACACTTTACGTTATGATATTTTATTCAAAGACCTTATTTATTGCTATGTCTGGATTAAAACTTTAAGTTTACAATTAATTCGTCAGGGAATTATGATAGTTAGGTAAGGTTTATGACAAATTTTTTGTTAAATATTACATATGTTATGTAAAAATGCTTTTTATTTACGTTAGCATAATCTTGTCTGCTTGATTAATTAGACAAGTTATGATAAAATTTTTTGTTAAATATTTCCATTATTTTTTTTAAAATTAACATTGATATGTTAGAAATGCTTGACAAAGTCTGAATAGGTTACGTTTTGGTATGCTATGTTAGTTACTTACTGTTGTTAAGTATGTAAATTTGTTATGTGGCTTTCTATTCTGCTTAGGCTTTGCTAGGTTGTTCGTTGTACATTATAATTCTTAGTTCAGGTGATGCTACTGTAAGACTTTATTAATGTGAAATAACTTGTTACTTGCAATATGTTCGTTGTCAGTTGATAATTAACAAGGTTTATGGTAATTTTTTGTAAAGTTACCATCGTTAATGTGAATAATTAACATTGATATTTGATTATAGCTTGACAAAAGTGTGAATAGTTACGTTTTTGTATGCTATATTAGTTACTTTGACTGTTGTTAAGTATTGAAACTTTGTTAATGTTAGCATCTATTCATAGTTTAGTAAGTTAGGTTTCAGGATATGATATGTTAGGATTATTAATGTGAAAACTTTCGTTAGCATATATCTCGAATCATGTATAAAGAATTGATTTTTATGTCATGTTTATCTCAATGGATGCTCGATATGTGCCTTGAAACAAAAGAATCAATAATCAATAGATCAATAGATCACGATTGAACAGGAGGGTGGATGGAGGGGTCAAGTGGTGTGACTTACTGATTTACTGATTACAGCTTTAGGGTATGTAAAACTTAACAATTTTAGTAAAAAAAATATTGCTTGAAACAAAATAATATCAATAGATCAATAGATCAATAGATCATGGTGGGAGGAGGGTGCGGGAGGGGTTTGATATTACTGATTTACTGCTTTAGGGTATGAAAAAAATGGACAATTTTTTAAAAAAAAATGACTTGAATCAAATAGATCAATAGACATGGAGGGTGGAGAGGGTAGGGTGGTGGTTGATTTATGATTTACTGCTTGTTAGGGTATGTAAAACATAAACATTTTAGCAAAAATATGACTTGAATCAATAGATCAAAGATCATAATCAATAGAACAATAATCAATAGGATCATGGAGGGAATGGGAGGTAAGGTGGTGGTTATTACTGATTTACTGATTACTGCTGTTAGGGTATGTAAAACATAACAGTTTTAGTAAAAATATGACTTGAATCGATAGATCAATAGATTCAATAGAATCAAGTAGATCCACGGATATGTGGGAGGCAGTTGGATTTCTATTCACTGATTTACTGCTTTAGGGTGTTTAAAAACGCAAATTTTTTACGTAATAAACATGAAAAGCATAAACATTTTAGTAAAAACAAAATGTTTTAAACAAATGAAACAAAAAAAATAATTTTTTTTAAAAAAAGATAAATAATAAAATTTAAAAAATAATTAATATTTGAAAATAAATTGAAAAAAATTAAATTGAAAACAAAAATTAAACACAAAGAATACATGTAAAATGAAATTATAAAATAAAATAGCATACAATATATTTTAATTGACGTTTATAAAAAGAAAACGAGATTTTTAAAATATAAAATGGCAGTCTGACGCTAAACGAATGTTTATTAATTCAGCACCGCACCGGCTCCAGCACTGGTGCCGGTGCCAACTCTGTCTCCTTCTCTGACTCCTTTCTCCATCCTTCATCCTTTTTCCTTCTTCCTTCCTCCATCTTCTTCTGTTTTGAATTCCGTGCATTTGTTCTGGGGACCCCTCTCCAGGGGGTCCCCTCCAGACACCCCTTACGAACTTACAACCCTCATATTCGAGATCTACAGACCCGATAACATATATTGAGACACCAACATTGTTGTTATACGAATGTTTATTATCTTGGCACTGCACCGGCTCCAGCACCGGTGCAGTTGTCAACTCAGACTCTTCTGTCTCAGACTCTTCCGACTCTTTCCTTCTCTGACTCCGACTCATACTCTGAATCCTTTCTCCAGATTTCAGACTTCTACGATCATTTCCCATATTTAGGGGCCAGCACCCCCCCTTCGGGGGTGCATGCGACGAGGTTACGTCACCCCCTATGGGGTGTCAAGTTTGAGGGAGCAAACTCCATCCGTTACTAGGTGCGGTGCGGCTATGCGGTGCGGGATGCGTGCGGTGCTGCGGTGCGGTGTGTGAGGTTGCGGAGCGGGCCTGTGCGGAAGCGGGCCTTGCGGAGCATATACGGCAGATAATATATTATGTATATATTATTAATTGATATATAGATATATATAAATATATAGATATATATATATAGATAATTATAGTATATATATAGATATATTTAATATATAGTATATAATATATATATAAGTTAGAATATCATATATATATCATATATATATATAATATATATATAATATATAATATAAGTATATATATATAAATATTATATATATATATATATAATATATATGTTATATATATATAATATAGAATGATATTATATATAGTATATATATAATAATATAAGAATATATATATTATAGATATATAGTATATTATATATAATGTATTATTTTGAATATATTTTATTTATTATTATTTATTATTCACATTTTCTATTGTGATTTATTTATTTAGTTTATTTATTTATTTATTTTACTTATTACTTATTATTTATTTATTTATTATTTATTTTATTTTGACTGTTTCGAAAAAAAACTTCAGTTGTGTATTTTTTTTCGTCGGTGGAAGGGGTGGAGAGAGGGGAAATAAAAATTCCCCCTGTATCCAAAAATTTTCCCATTGGCAATCCATTCCTGGTAATATTTATTTTAACAATAAATTTCGAGTCATAATATATATAAATAATTTATATAGATATAGGATAAATATATAGTATATAATAATAATATATATAAATATACTTCTATACGAAGAATATAATTTCATATAAATGTATTTATATAATTTATGATATTAAAATATAGATATAATTTATATGATAGTATATATAATAGTATATATATATATATATATATTAGATATATAGTATATGATATTATATTATATGATGTATGTATATTTTTTATATTTTTATTTAATTATTTATTTATTATTCACTTTTTTCTAAAACTATTTATGTATTTATTTGTTATTAATGTACGATTAATTTACTTTTATTGATTTTACTTTAACGTAATTTTAGTTAATTTAATTTTATTTTTACTGTTCGAAAAAAAACTTCGTTTTTTTTCGTCGTTTGAAGGGGTGGAGAAGAGGGGAAATTAAAAATTCCCCGTGTCCAAAATTTTCCAATTGGCATCCAGATCCGGGTGCAAAGACTTACTATATATAATATATATATATATAGATATATATATTATATATATATATATATAATATATATATATAATATATATAATATATAATTGAATATATATATATAATAAATATAATATATATATATATATATAAGGCTATATAATATATATATATATATATATGTAATATATATAAAATTATATATAGCACATGTAAATTTTATTGCAGTTCAAAGTTAAGAGGCGCGGGAATTTTTCAAATGAAAGAAAATTAAAAGGGGAAAATGTATTAAATTAAAAAAGGACAAACTTTTCAGAAAGTTAGAGCTTCACAAAGATTAAAAATATAGTAAATATTATATATAGAATACTATATATATATACTTAATATATATATATATATAATATAAGTATATATTAAGTATATATATATATAATAAGATAATATATATATAAATATATATATAATTACTATATATATATATATATAGGTACTAAATATAATCTATATAATATATATTTTTTTAAACCAGGGAGCAATAAAAAAATTAGAATGGAATGGTTGGTAATGCTATCTAGAATTATTTCATTTGAGGTTTTTTAGAAATTTCGTACCAATTTTTCATTAAATAAAAACAATATTGTAATAAAGTTTAGATCTATAGCATCGGTAAGTACATAGTTTATATTTACATATATAACACTATAACTACGAAGAGTTTGCGCCGACAAAATTTTTACGAATGGGTTGACCGAATTTGATAAATAAAATTAAACCCTCAATGTTGCTCAAGGTTTGGTAAGAGTATTGGAAAGACAATCACTCATGATCGTTCCGGTGACCAGAGTTGTAATTTCACCTCTTAATACAGTATTAATGCTTAGGGAAGAATTTCTTTTTCAGTTCGGCTAGGAACAGCATAAAAGAAAGGTATCTATGTTCGCGTCTCGGAACACTTCCCGCCCCAAATATCCATTGCCGGGAGTATAACGGCCAGAGTATATTTTTTGCTTTTTCGAAAAGTTGAGCGTCTCTCGACATCGACTGTTTGTGGACCCCACAACCACCATTGGGGAGCTATCTTCCTTTTAGAAATTGCAAAATGGACAAATCTGAAAAAGTCGATTTTTATTTCTTGTAAATTGCGTGAATTTTCAGTTAACATGAGAACATAAACCAAACTAAACCATCTAACTTAAAGTTTAATTGAAAATAAACATGAACATATCCTAAACCTACCTAGGCGTAACTAAACCTAACCTAACCTAACCTTAAACAAATTGTTTCCGCACAGTTATAATATATATTATATAGATATGAGAATTATATACCTCTTACTTATATAATTATAGATATATATATATTATACTATATATATATATATATATATATTAGTATATAATATATATATATATATATTATATATATATATATAATGTGTATACTATATACTATATTATATTATAGAGCGAACCTGTCGCAGTAAAAGATTATATTTGTACGAGGACAAGGACACGAGAAGTTTTGTAGAAATTCTTCCTTGACAAAATGGTAGTAGAAGTAGTTCATATCCTGTGTTCATTGAATAAACAAAAAAGCAAATTTTTTGGAAAGATAAATTTATGCCTTTGACAGCCATGTTTTCGGTTCTCACGGAGATTCCTTACCCCGACTGAGTGTCGCATTCTTTTTTCGAAATAAACTCAGTAAAAATTGGAATTCATGCTCAGGTTTGGAATTTTCATTTCATGCCTTTTTGAACAGTTCAGTAAACTTTGGAAATATTCAAATATATTTGACGAAAAAAAAAAAGTAACAGCATCGATTCATTTTTTAACAGAGTTCATTTAAAGAAAAGTGAAAAGTCAAATCCATCTCTAAATAAGTATTAGAAAGAATTAAACTAAGACTTAAGATCGGATCTACAGCAGAAATAAACTTAACCTTAGCTTTAGCTAGGCTTAAAATCCGGCATACAAACATAAGCAACGCAACCTTAGCTTAACTAGCTTAATTTTTTTTATTTTATATGTGATTTTTCCCTCATGGTCGTAAAAATTCCCGCGCCTCTTAACTGTGGACCGTAGAAAAATTTTACCATGGCCCATATATATTATATATATATATATATATAATATATATAATACTATATATAATATATATAGTATATATATATATATATATATATATATATATAATAATATATATATATATGAAATATAATATATAATATCATCAAACAGCTGCCCTTTTTACCCCAGAAACCGGGTTGTTTGAGCAACATGCCATCAGAAATTCCGAGGCATGCATGAGCATTCTTAGAATTATTAAATAAGTTTGTAGCGGGACCTTAAATCCCTTCTTACCATTGTCCTTCTAAGATCGCTCTGTAAGACACGCAGAAAACGTAGCCTTGTGGAAAGATATTATATAGAGATAACTAAGTAATATATATGATAGAAGCAAATAAATTAAAAGTATATATATACTCCATCTCTGCAAATGAGTATAAAACAATATATATATATATATAAGTATGATAGGTATGATATATAGTATATAGTATAATAAAGATCATAGTTAATTTTATTTAAATGAGAAGGATCTTTATATTCACCGGAAATGGTGGTGATTCTTATTACATATTAATGATAACAGGAAAAAAAAAACAAAAAGATTTAAAATAAAAAGTTTAAAGAAAGAAGATAAATTTAAAAAAATAAATTTTATTACGTAACGACAGAAATTGTCTATGAGTTAATAACCAATAAATCAAATTTAAATAAAAAGAAAGAAAAATTAAAAGAACTCATAAAATAAAAGGGATTCGAAAAATATCATTTATAATTAAAAATAAGTGAATAAGAAATAAATTTGTTAATTAAATTGTTATTTAATCTACAATTTAAATTTGATAGAAATAAAAGAGAAACATTGAGATTCAATTTTAGGTTATGATAGCGTTCTTAGGTTAGGTTAGATTAAGTGTAAATGAGTTTAATTCTTGTTTATTGGACTTTGCAATTAATAAAGAAAAGATTTAATTTTGCCGATTTACAAAGAAGGTCTTTTGTATAGATTGTAAAAGATTTTTTGTTTGATAGAAGAGTGCAATATAAGGAAGGGTGAGGTGATAGTGATCGTTTACATACTGGAAAATTAGTAATAACAGTGATTGTAGTGATAATGAATAAATAATAATAAATAATATAATATAATAGATAATGAAATAATAATAATAATAATAATAAAATGAGATAAATAGTAATTAATAATATGAAATAATAATAATAATAAAATGAATAATAATCAATAATAAATAATTAATGAATAAATAAGATAATAATAATAATAATACTAAAATAATAATAGATAATAATAATAATAATAATAATGACATAATTTTAATGATAAGTTGTAATATGGTGTAATATTGGTGAAATAATTTTAATATAAGTGAAATATATTATAACAAACCATACTTTAGTAAATAGATAAAGCAGTGATTGTCGGTGA
>JABUQX010109884.1:0-2500 GCA_015478945.1 Trachelipus rathkii | reverse complement strand
GTTATTATTAATATATTATAATTAATTATAATTATAGTTTTGATAATAATTGAATTATTATAATTGATATATTTATGTATTAATATATTTAAAATATATAATAATTATTCAAAATAATTATTTTGTAGAACTATCATATCTATATTATTATATTTAAATTCTTATGGTTTTCAAGTATAATATATTATTTATTATAATAAATTATTATTATATTGATTATATAAATTTATCTCTATGACAATATCAATAAGTGAGTATATAAATATATATAATATATTTATCATTACATATATATTTATATAATGTTTATATTAATTTATTATTATATATTATATAATTTTTTATTTTTCTTATTTTGTTTACATATTTTTATATTCTAATTATTTTTTAAAATAGTGGTTTCACTAATATTTATATCATCTGTACCATTTATTATATACATATAATAAATATATTTAAATTTTTAATGATTATGATTAGCTATTATAGCGTATTTTTCTGTATCATAGGCACTTATTTTTATTTATACCTAATATTTTAATTAGTGAAAATAAAGTGAGGTGAGTGGGCGAAAAAACGATTTAAAAAAAAGAAAGAAATAGAAACCATAAAAATAAGAAAAAAACAACAATATTTTTTAGTTGAATTTAAACCTTAAATGGCTTTACTAACCAAACGATCCGTTATGTTTAATATTATATATATTATATATATATATATATTATAATATATATATTAATTAAATAATATATATATTATATATTATAATATATATATGAATATATAATTATATATATATTAATATATATATATATATATTAATATTAATATAGTGTATATATATATTAATATATATATATATATATATATATATATATATATATATTATATATATATAACATATATATTTTTATTTAATGATTATTTAAATTTAAGCTATTTATCGCCTATATATAATAATATATTATTTCATTATAATCTAAATTAGTACCCTAAATGTATGTGTCTATATATGTAGGGATTATATTATATATCTATATACAATCAGACATTACAAATTAAAGCACTTATTTTAATTTATTTATAAAAACATTAAAATATGCTAATTATAATAGGAGACTTTTCGTTATATTATATAAAACCTTATTTTCTAATTATAAGTCTATATCTCTTACTAATTCACAATTAAAAAGCAAAAACTTTTTAATTATTTATGATAATAATTTATGATAATATTAAT
The DNA here is from genome assembly GCA_015478945.1 of Trachelipus rathkii. NCBI lineage: Eukaryota > Metazoa > Arthropoda > Malacostraca > Isopoda > Trachelipodidae > Trachelipus > Trachelipus rathkii. The sequence continues at coordinate 1,260 of JABUQX010109884.1, read as the reverse complement.
TATTAATTGATATATCGGTATATATTTATAGTTTGTCGAATATAATACAGACTTTTATTAGGTATAGTAACAAGGTAGTAAAAGTTTCATAATATTACCAATTTTATGTGAAATCGAGTTCGATTCCTATGTTACTCTCCAGAGCAACTATTATAATTGGGAATTATTATGAGATACAAAATAAAGGTCTATACGAGATTTTTCATTTTATATTTAGTTAATTATTATGATATTTTCTAATGTTTGTCATATATATTATTGAGGATTGATTTGTGCGTTTTTTTGTTTAATCTATATTTGAGTTAGTGTAATGGTGAAGCTGAATTTTTCATTATGTGTTATATTCTAGAGGGCAGATGTGTTGTTGTTTTTCACTGCAGTGATTGTAGATAAGTCTATAGTTTTCATCCGTATTAAATATACGTTTAACATATTTCAGGGTAGTGTTTAGCATAGGGATTATTTTATATGTATAGATATACCAAGTGATAGGGGTTAATTGCTTAAGTATTTTATATGTTTTTTTAGGGGTAGGTTTTAACACTATTTTCTTAGATATTTAAGATATTAGTATATTATGATAAGGGTATACTAGAATAACGTGATAATGTTATTTTGTGACTGATAATGATTTTTTATGTGATATAATGTATGGTATGTTATAATTGTGTGGTATATTTTTGAGGAGGTTGAGGGTTTTATTTGTTGTATGTTTGATTCTATTTTAGAGTTATAGATTACAGCATAACAAACAAATGGAACTGAAACTTGATAGCAACTGAAAGCACAGTTGCAGATCTTAAAGCAATATTTATTCACAAATGTGTGTGAGTTTATAAAATTTTTTTTCTTTGCCTTTTTTGTAGGTGTTTATGTTTATATGTTTAAGATCCGCGAATAGATTCTTTAATTTAAACTAAATCGTGCTCATCATTATCAACACAAACACACACAACCACACATCTACTATAAATCATGCATGTTTCTGTGTTAGTAGTGCAGAATGGGAGTCAGATTATAAATTGCACGGTATATATAAGGTATAGGGATTTATGAGTGTTACCTGTTTTTTGTTGTTATGTGTGTTGAGCGGTAATACCAATTGTATAGTAGGAAGTAGATTGTAGATGTGGGTATTTTTCTGTATAACTGTGAAGAGGGGACTTTTTATAGATTAGATATGGTCATTAAATTATAATGAAGTATTCGTAGAAAAGGTACTAATAGTAATAGTTATTTATTGTAGTTAGAGGTTTCCTA
>JABUQX010109883.1:40000-45608 GCA_015478945.1 Trachelipus rathkii | reverse complement strand
TTTAATATTAGGGTCGTTTATACCGACTATGGTGCTTTTTAATGGCTGAGGTAAACTAGGTGTCTTATTCTGCAAGGAAAGACATGTGCGTGAAACTAGTGTCTGTGAAATTTTTTTGGAGTTTTTCCTCTGCTTGTGTTACGCTTTCATTACATGTACTTAACATGGCCTATTCTATACCCTTTGGAAATACGACTCGTTTGGGGTCTTTAGCTCTCCGCTTGATAAAGGAGAGTGGTGTTTTGATATTGTTTCTGAAACGGTTTTTGGGGTTAATACATATTATCACTATCTTAATTGTAAGTGTCTATTCGGATTTGTAATAGCAATGTTAATATTAATTCTATCTTTTGGAGTAACAGGCTTCTTAATTTTAATTTTTTGTCAAAATGTTGAAATTTGTTAAATATTTTGGATTTTTGTCTGGTTCGAATCATATAATATAATGGCTATTCCTTCCCTGAATACAAGTCTTGAAGTTCATTTGATATTTTTTGAAAGGTTTTTTGTGTGAGGAATTATACTATGTACGGTGTTCCCATCGGTATTGTAATTATCCTCCTCAACGCTGTTATACTATTAACTTTTGTCGAGTAAATCACAAGATGAATCATATTTATCTTTTATTTCATTAATCTTAACCTTTTCCCAGTAATTGACCCTCATTTGAGTAAATTCTATTGGATTTTTGTGGTTCGAACATTAAAATGGCTATTCCTCATGTAGAAAAGTTTTAAGAAAAGGTGATTTTGATATTTTTAGAAAGGGTTTTGTGTGTAAAGAACACTAGGGTGTCTTCGTATTTGGGTCCTACTGCTGAATTATTACTCTTTTAGGGAGTAACTAATTAACTCTTTGGGTAAGTGATGGCAATATTATTGTTTGAAAAGTTGTAAGAGAATCTTTTTGGTAATTAGGTTGTGGTTAGATAGCACTTTATGAGAGACGTGTTTCTATACCTTCTTCTTAGAATTAGGCAAGAATCACCTATATCAAAGTGATTATGATAATATTTTAGGATACGTTTGTTGTCTTTGTGTGAGGTACACTGATGTTTTCAGACACATGTGTGTCCCTTACGGATTGTGTACCTTTAAGTCTGTTCAGTAATCTTTTGTGTGTTAGTTAATATAGCAGTATTTCTTATTATTTTTAACTTTTTTTGTCATTATGTTTTGTAAATATATTTTCTGTAACATTTTGGATTTTTTTTGATGGTTTAGAATCATTTTACTATAAATGGCTATTTCCTTTATTTCCTGAAATACAAGTCGTAGAAAAGTGATTTTGATAATTTTTCTAGAAATGGTTTTTGTGTGTGTAGTTAACACAAATTCTCTAACATGGCTACTTTCGGATTTGTTAATATGCTGTTATATTTAAAATCTTTATTTGGAGTACTAGTTTCTTGAACTTATTTTTGTCTATACAATTTTTTTTTGTAATATATTTGTCATACTTTTTTCTTCTTTTTGGGTATTCTGGTGATGGTATTACTTTACGAAGCATATATAATATTATATTCAGGCTATTGCAGCGCTCTTTTTTTCCTGACACATACAATCTCGTACGAAAAAGTGTTCTTTGGGGATAATTTTTGAGAGGAGGGTTTTTTGGACGTGGGCTGAAGGAATAACTATGGTGTCATCGGATTTGTAAACTAGCTGGCTTGAGGGCTGTGGGGCAAAGGAGAGGGAGGCGTGGTATGTATTTGTTTTATGCCCAAGGAGAGTGGTGTCGAAGATTTGGAGAATTTTTTGGATTCTTTGGTGTTGTTACACACACTATACAATTGTGCTTACTTCCCTACTGAAATACATAGTCGAGTACGATACACATTATGCATGATTCTTGTTTATGATGCCGGGTTTGTATGTATTCATGACGTTTTTCTAGCTTGTTGAGGAGACACCTTAGTAGGTGTCCTTCGGATTTGTTAATAACTTGTTATCATTACTTTTGGAGTAAACAGTTCTATAATTTTTATCTTTTTGGTTGTGGTACAATATTTGTTGAATAAATTTTGTAATTTTCTTTGGTACTTTTGTGGGGTTCGAACATAATAAACGCTTCTGTGCCTATTCCCTTCCCTTTATGTAAATTCACGCTCCTCAAAGGCGTTGTGAGAAATTAGATCCGCTGATTTTGATATTTTTATGAAAGGTTGATTGTATCGTGTGAGTGTTAAATTTATCTTATCTGTTTGTTGTTCTCTCATCGTGACTTATTTGTAACTAGCTGTTTTATAACTTTTTACCTGTTTTGGAGTAACAGGTTCTATCTAATTAATTTATTTTGTCAAAATGTTGAAGTATTATTCCCTGGAATTTTTCGGATTTTTGTGTTTGATAAATGTAAAGTTAGCGATATAGATGCTGTTTATTTATTGACATATTTCCTAGATGCCGTCTCCGTAGATTCTTCTGAATACATCATTAATTGTACTTACATTTGGATGAGGAAAACACTTAGGGTTGTCTTCCGGAATTTTGTAATAATGCTAGTTTATACTTTTGCGAGTATATAGGTCTTCTTAATTTTATTTTGTCTAAAATGTTGTAATTTATTTTACTATATAATATTTCTTGGATTTTTAATTGTAATGGAAAATATTTATTTACTCTCTATTTACCTCCTTGTAAATACAGAAAAAGATAAAAGTTGATTTGAATATTTTTTTAGTAAAGGTTTTTGTTGAGAAACACTGGTTCTTCGATTTGTAATTAAATAGCTGCTTATACTTTTGGTAAGTATACTAGGTTTTATTCTGTAATTTTATTGTTGTCTAAAATTTGAAATTTGGAAATTTTTTGGATTTTTTTGGTTGGGTTCGAACATATAATGGCTATTCCTCCTGAAATACCATGTGTATATAAATTGTTACTTTTGATTATTTTTTTATGAATAGGTTTTTGTGTGAGCGAACACTAGGGTGGTCTCGGATTTGTAATTAGCTGTTATATACTTTTTGGAGTAACAGGTATTCTTAATTTATTTTGTCATAATGTTGAATTTATGTAAATTTTGGATTTTTGTGTTCGTAATACTATATAAATGTGTGATCTATGTCCTTACCTGATATTACAAATTAGTTAGGATACAGTGATTTTGGATAGTTTTTTATTTGTTGTGAAAAGAGTTTTGTGGTGATTGGATACTACACTATGGTGTTTTCCTTTTCTGGATTGTAATAGAGGGCTTGGTTTAATATACTTTTCGGGAGTACGTGATTCTTAATTTATTTTATATTTCTAAGATATTTGATATATTTTGATTAAAATTTGATTAATACTTGATTCATAATATATTATAATTGCTTTTTGTTGCTTCTTTTTCCTCCTGAAATACAATAGAATCTGTATCGACCAAACGTCGAGTTATGAGTCATTCTTTAGAAAGGTTTGTTGGGAGATAACACATTGAGGTGCTTTCTCAGGTATTAGTTTTTGATATAGTGACTGTTATACTTTTGGAGTCCAAGCAGGGTGGCCTTAATACTGGAAATCATTTTTTGTCAAATAGTCTGAAATCTATCTGTAACTTTTTGATTTGAATTATGTGGTTCATTAGGGTATTCAGAAGCACTATAAATGGCTATTCCTCCCTAAATACAAGTCGTTATTTATTTAGCTATTTCTCTTGATATATATTTTTTTGAAAAGGTTTTTTTTGTGTGATGCATGGACACTATGTGTGCTCTCGATTTGATAATTGAGCAATGAAATGAAGTCTAACTCTAAGTTGCATTCTTTTGGTTCATGTTTTTTTCTTCTACTTTTGTATCTCTTTTTGTTCTAAGGAATGTTTGAGAGAGTGAGAGGGTTCTATGGATTCTTCTTTGTGGTCTCGACATATAATATGGGCTAGAATTCCTCCTGGAAATACAAGTACGTAAGATACAAGGGTTGATTTTGATATTTTTTGATAAGGGTTTTTTCGTCGTCGAGGAATGTACGTTATTGGCCACGTCTTGGGTATTCTAGTAATAGCTTTATACTCTGCTTTGTTTGTAGGTAACAGTTTTTCTTTATATTTTATCTTTTGTCTAAGCATGTATGAAGATTTGAAATCTTTTGGATTTTGTGGTTCAGACGTACATTTATAAACTGGCCTTAATTTCACTCCTGAAATTAACAAAGTCGTTATAGGAAAGAAGGGTGCAACATGTTTAACTATGTTATCAATAACGACCCCGTTTGCATAATTTTAAAGGGCGTTGAGATTAGGGTTATGTTTTAAGTTCGCCTTTTTCTTCAAATTTTATAGGGCACCTTTTATATTTTGATATAGATTTTTTTTTTTTTAGATACAATTAAATTTTAAATTTTTAATCTCCATTTTCATGCTGTTGACCTATCTTTAAAGGAGGTTAAACTGATTTAACCAATTTAATAGGTCAAGTGAAATTATTCCAAAGTTGTGTTCATGGAAAAAAAACTTAGTTCTTAATGATTTTCAAAAAATTTTTATTTTGCTTAAAAAAAAATGTTTATTAATCGAATAAAATAAAATGAGTTTTATTACCCATCCTTCTAAGGATTCCAAATATGCGAGTTTCAACATTGCTATTTTAAAAATAAAAATTCAAAGTATATAATTATTGGTAAAACGAGTACTTATATTCATTTAAGTTATATTATATAAGTATATTATATAATTATACTAGGTATTTATATATATTATAGATAATTATTAAATAAGGAATAAAAATAAATAATATAATAATTATAATTATATGTGAAATAATATTTATTACTTTATTTATATTTATTAAAAAAATTTTAAAAATTATTTAATAATTTTTTGTATTAATTTACCACATGTACTTGTATTTTAAGTTATTAGTTTATGTTTTTGGAAAAAAAGAAAAAAGAAAAAGAAAAACTTTGATAATCGTGTTCATACCTTCATCAGTTATCGTAACCTTAAATTCTTTCTATCTATTTAACTATGCTTTTCATGAACTAATTCTATTCTAAATATCTATCATCATTATATCATTAATCTAACTAATTAATCTCCTATATCTACTAATCTATCTATCATCTAATCATCTATCTATCTCTCTATCTATTACTATCCTCCTGCATTTTAAGAGTGCCAATATCCAGTTTTTAAAGGCTGTGGGTACTGCCTTTTTTTCAAACTGTCCTTAAGCTCAACTAATATAATTAATAATATATATATATATATATATAAATATATTATATATATATATAATATATATATATTATATATATATAGTATATATATATAATATATATAATATTTATATTATGTTCTATATATTATATTTAAAGCCTTTCATAATACTGTATATTATATTATATTTATTCATTTTTATTAACTTAATATAAAGATATATTATAATATATATATATATAATATATATATTATAAAAATATATACATTAAGTAATGTATATATTATAATATATTATAATATATATAAGTATATAATAGCTTAATATATATATATAAAAAGGAGAGAGAGAGATGGAGAGAGAAGAGAGAGAGCGAGAGAGAGAGGAGGAGAGAGAGAGAGAGATTGTTAAATCGTTTTTATGGACCGTTGTTCATCACCCACAAGAAAAAGTTTAAATTTTTTT